>SJJU01029416.1:0-13263 GCA_012932125.1 Conopomorpha cramerella | reverse complement strand
ATATCCGGCCACTCGATTCGGATTTTGCAAATTAACATTGGTATTTCCCTTTTAATTTCAAATGTTGGCAAAGCGCATCGGTTTGCTGAAACCTGTAATTGGTACATATATGTATAGGTTAATTTGGAAATAGTTTCAGGCTAACGCCGTCGTAACGTCTGTCGGGATATAGTATTGGTCGTTATCTGTCTACTAGAAAAGGAGCGGACCGCCATCTGTCACCAATGCTCCGTGTTGCAAACTCTTCCTTTTAGAAGATGTATACTTTTTCCTTGATTTTGATACGTTCTTGTCATATTTTTTGCCGTCATTAAAAAGTCACCATTGACTGAAAACCAGCGCCTATTTTTTTCTATTAATATTAATTCGTAATGTTTTTGAAAAGAGGCTGAGAAGTTTAAATTTCTTTACAAAGATTTTTTTTTCATCAATCATCATTATCTTTGGCTGCACTGCGATATCCGGGAATTGTGAAAGCGGATGACTGGTGTGGATGACATTTCATCGTTCTCCTGGTTGTGCTATCGTAAAAGCGCGATGGTGGTACTAGGCGATACAACGCCTTAGCACACTCTCCGAAATGCACCCGATAGAAGACAGATAGGCTCGCAACCTTGCAGCGATGCTCTAGGCTTTGTAGCCGAGCATCAAACAGCCTGTCGTCACCCATGAGCCATTTGTAAATTATTGACATCAATATTACTTAACTAAGTAAGATCAAGCTCAGCTGAGAAAACGTACAAAAATAACTCTGAATACAAGACGCATGAGATTACTCAGTGAGATCCGACTCAGAAGCAACGACTCTTCTCGGCGATTATTTACTTCTGTACTTGCCACCTATCTACTGTAAATGTTTTAAAAAACTT
Organism: Conopomorpha cramerella; assembly: GCA_012932125.1. Classification (NCBI taxonomy): domain Eukaryota; kingdom Metazoa; phylum Arthropoda; class Insecta; order Lepidoptera; family Gracillariidae; genus Conopomorpha; species Conopomorpha cramerella. The sequence goes on along the minus strand of SJJU01029416.1, from coordinate 12,394 downwards.
TATAATTTAATGTACCTAACTAACTAATCTTTATTTTTACACATCAGTCAAAACATCCATAAATACCACCTCTGTCCCATCAGCGTTTCAACGGTGCCGCCGTCGTCGGTGCGCCGCCACGTGTGCACGGGGTGTCCAGGCCTGCGTCGAACAAACACAGGCTGCCATTCGAACACGATGCTCGCCTTGTTGGAATCCCTTCTTCGGAGCGTGTGACCAAGCCATTTGCGTTGTGCAATATCCTCCCCAATAGGAATTTGACCGCACTGTGCCCATAGGTCCTCATTCCGTATTGTGTTCGGCCAGAAACGCGGAGGATCGACCTCAGGGATTTATTCACGAACACTTGTAATTGGTTCGTGAGACCCTTTGTCAGTCTCCACGTCTCACAGCCGCAGAGTAGAACCATTTGACGATGGAATTGAGGAGGGAATTGATGCGCCGCTTGACTACTTTGGACTCCCACACCGGTCTCAACTGAGCAAAGGCTGCCTTCGCTCTGTTTATTCTGGCTGCTGTGTCTTCGTCTGTCCCCCCATGGCTGGTTATAGTGCTTTCAAGGCAAACAAACCGAGTAACCGTTTGCAAGCTTTCTCTTCCGACTGGGCTAAAGTAGGCGAAATCAAGACGCTGTCGTCGGCATAGTTGACGTCTTCCAGTATATCTGAGCCTAATTTAATGCCACTTGAGGATGATGTCACTTCACGTATTATGTCGTCCAGTCAAAGAATAAACAAGAGAGGAGACAGAATGCAACCCTGCTAGTCATGATTTATGGAATGACTACTAATACTAATTCAAAGATCATTCATTATATTAGACGATAGGAAATCCGTCAATCACAATCATGACTGTGGGAAAACTGAGATCAAAACGTATCGTCTAATGTTTGCCTAAGACCACCTGTTTCTCAGTAGTCTGACCATGGCGTCAAAAAAGTCCAAAATGGCGGTTTTGGTAGTCTACTAAGGGCGGTCACATACATTCGGAATTCCGTTCCGGATTCCGTACGGAATACAACAATTCAAGTAAAAACGTCTGTTAAACTCAAGTTCACAACAACAACAACAACCGGTAGAAGCTTTATTTTATACTTGCCTTTATCGCCACATTCCGTACGGAAAGTTCCGTATGGATGTGCCCGGCCTAACACTCATTAGTGTACTCTGACACCGTTCTGGTGCCAGCACGAAGTCAAATTTCGACGATGCTTGAAATCAGTACAAATTGGTATTCTACAAAATTTTCGTACTTTACTGTCAGTTCGATGACGTTTAATTTGATAGTCTGCTATTTTTTTAACAAGTTTGACAACTAGAGTGACACCAACACGAAGAAATCCTGAGACTATTCTGCAACAATATCACAGAACACTCTACCACACTCTGAACAATATGTTTTCGTTCCTTGTTTGTCATGTTTGGTGTTGGTTGTTTTTGCAAAAATAATAAGTTTCGGCTTGTTTTCATTCAATTCAGTGTGTTAATTGCGTTCTACAATTTTGTCTGCGTCGCTCAATAATATATTTTGCCAACGCTGGAGACTAGTGACGCCAATTACTAAAGAATCAGCGACAACGTGGTCGCGGACTTCGCAGAACTCGTGGCTGCGATCCATTTATCCAAATGGATGATACCGTTTTGATTACCGCATTTTGTCAAGACCCACAGGCTCGGTAAAAGTTCTTACAGCACTTTTGCACACAAGCCTTGATCACGGATATCAAGACGCTAATCACGAAAATAAAACGACGGAATATCTCTTGGTAAATCTAAAGGTAAGTGGACGCACAATTTCCTAACGATTGTATTGTGGACGCAGGGAACCTACCTTACCATCTTAAATTAAGGTATTCAAAGAACATTATACTTCAGGGTATCAAGTAAGGCTAATGAATCAATTATTATTTCCAGTTGAAAGGGCACAATGGCCAATTCTAAAATTGTTTCTCACTGTACCTCCAGCCATACCTGCTCAAAAGTTCTAGGCATTGCAACATCTTAAACTGCAGGAAATTAGTAGTGAAACACTAAATTAAAGAGTATTTGCTAACATTGGATGCACTGAAAAATTATTTGATATCTTTAATTGTTATAATAATTTGTATATATATAATCATGTAAGAACATGTGGACTTGGAAACAATCCAAAGCCATTTTCTTATAAAGCATTCATAGGAATGTTGTGATTTTGCGAATGTGGTACCTAGGTACATATTAACACCTACAGTAAATCATTATAACGACCCCACAAAACAGGCCGCCTTAAAGTGCTGGTCACTGTGAAATCTTATCAGTTAGTTATTAAGGTTAATAAATGTTTTTTATTTTTTTCAGATCTGTCAATTTGAGATGAACACATTGGTAGTATGCTCGGTAGTGCCCACGAAAACATGGTGTGGCAGAGCTATCCATTGAGTGCATAAGGAGGAGGAAATTTATTCATTAGGTAAGTGCCTCATAATTAGTGTGATATTATGGTGCAATTCCTTAATTTTTATTATTTCGGATAATAAGTAAGTAAACTATCATGGATGTGTATGTTAATTCCTTCCATCCACAGATATTAGTCATACTTAGGCATAGGCAGGTGCTATGTTTGGAAAAGATGATCGCTAGGAAGACTTCTTTCTATCAGTGGATAAAGCCATCTTTACGTAGGAGAAAAATAAGTTTGACGATGAGATGTGTAAAGGGAAAACTTGTACATTGATTTATTTCTCCATAGTATATTAATTAATAGGTGACCCGGCTATATATGCTATACACGGATACATTTTGATATAATATAATTAACATACATTATAACAGTCTTTCTCTGAAACATACATTATGCACATATAAACCTTCCTCAAAATAGACTCTGCCTATTAAAGAAAACACCCTTCAAAATATGTTTCGCATTTTTAAAGATCAAGGCATACATAACGACAGACAGCGGGAGGCGTGTATTTTTGTTTTATACTATCATCATCATCATCATCAGCCCACACTTGTCCACTGCTGGATAGGCCTCTCCAATTGCACGCCACTGTGATCTGTTTTCGGCTTCTCGCATCTACTTTATACTATGGATTAATTTTATTATTTTTTTGTGATAGTGATACTCTACAGGTTGATATTTCCTGAGCGAAATAACTAACCATTTGTAGACATCACTGTTTATTGTACCACCTATATTTACTACCTATTTGCTACTATAGATACCTATGTTGACATATTTGGTACCTAAGAAATCTCGGGATATTATCTCGGGGTTAGATCATTTGCAATTTCTCTGTACTATAATTTTCTACATATATTTTTTCCTGGTTTTAAGGCATATAGTAAAAAAGTTGAACAATTTTAAACATAACAACAACTTTGGCATTCATAACTCCATTTTATCAGGTCCGTTCTGTGAGAAGGCCCTCTTTATCTTTAGGTCGTTCAGGTTAAAGCCTCCTTCCTTCGTTTCAGGTGTCCTGAAATTGAGGGGTAGGAGGCCTAATATAATAACCTAATATTAAGCTATGTGTACTATATTTTAATGTTAAATGTTAGAGTTAGGGTACAATGGAGCTGGACATTGTCATTGTAATGTACAGAAGTTCCTAAATAAATAAAGATTAAAAAAGAAACAACGATGTCACCATGGTACAGTTTAATACTATGAGGTTTCCTATTACCTGTGTTTATGATGTAGGTACAGTCAAAGAATTTAATTTACAACCCCCCTAGAGAACGTTTTCAATTAACTGTTTGACAAGAAATCTTCCTGACGTATAATTTTTTACCCACTTTTATATAGTCTTTCTTTTCAACTTAGTTACCAAATATATCAACATAGGTATAGGTAAATATAAACATTAATTTAACAGTGATCTATCACTTGGTACATTAGTTCTAATGCTTAAAGCTACTAATATTTCTGTAACCTAACATTAGTTACTTATAAACTTACATGGCACAAAGTGATCCCAACACAAGAAACACAAAGTACAGGAAATCAACAAGCATTTATTTCCAAATGTTCTCCGTCTTAGACTTGATTATCAAACGATTTCTTTCAAATAATTTCTTTTCAGATTGATAGTCATGACCAGCAGACGTTGTCAGCAGTACCCTGGGCCACTGTCAGACGTGTTAACGCAGACCAACTCCAACAAGGACACAAACTACAGCAGGCAGACAATACAACATAAAAGTCTGCCAGTTTTAAACTGTGTGATTTTTCATTAAAAAATGTGTTTACTCGAATTCTCACATGTTTATTTCTTCAGTTGCTTTCTGAATCATCTATTTGTATTCTTCTTGGCTTTTGAAAAATAACAGGAACATTAATAAGCCCACGGTAATTTTATACCTGCTTATTATGAGGAATCAGTTCCAAGATGTTCTTCTATAGACCAATCGGTTTTCACATTAGATTCCCTATAATGTGTATCACCAGTCATTGCGATTCATGCACAAAATATTCACGATGTCTAAGAGAGACAAAACAGTTGTTGCTACTGTGTAAGTACCTATATAAAAACGTTAATGTATGTAGGTATAATAGTTGTGGATAACTACAATGCGAATAAAATTATGGAAGACAAAAAAGATAGGTACATACCTTCAATCTCTCTATTTTCCTCCCTTTACCACTTCCACTCCATGGCTGCAGTTGATCTATAGCAACAGCTTATCAAATATGGGTAAATTCTCACTTGATAATCTAGGTTAAGGTAGCTTAGGTTTAACAGAATACCGATTTAAGCCACTAGATCTCTGACATTGTATTGTCATGACTTAACCCTTAATCAAACAAAGGCAATATTGCCACATGACCAACACATACTTTGAACCTTATTGAATGTCTTCACTTGGATTATCTGAAGATTTTAGAGAAGTTATCAGAGAATAATCACATAAGGTATGTAACACTACAAGACACACACTTAACTATTTAAACATTAAACAATAATTTCAAATTGTACCTAAAAGCTAGAATGTATGATAAACATAACCCGGGATTATATGATGGAGTCGGTAATTAGAATAACAAACGTCGATAGAGTCCAAAATCTATCAGAAACACACCTAACCTTGTCTGATTAAGGGTTAATCATTGTGTTGTCATGACATCGGAACGGTGCATAAAGTGAAATTAGTAAACTCGGGGCCCGATGTCCATTCGGTGGTCTCATTTTTTTTAGTGGTTTAGTATTCGAATAATGTGTCTATTACTGAAATATCAGTGATTAATATTATTGATTGAAATCCTATTGAAATACCCACTAATTGATGTACGACATACCTAAGCCAAATTAAAAAAATATAGTAAGGACCTTTTTTTCTTACAGTCGTATTTCGCGTCTGATATGATGTTTTACATTTTATCAATTTTCTCAAGAAATGTGTCACTGCAAATTATAATAAATATATATTTTTGATGAGGATTGAAAATTAAAGAAGCGGTGTTTTTTTTAATTGGGGTCTTAGTTTTTGTAGTTGGGGACTTAGGCTTAGTATTTTTGAAATATCGTCAATTATACGCGCGATGTGGCCCAAAACAGGGATAAGTGGAGGAAATGGGGAGCGGCCTTTGCCCAGAAGTGGGACACAACACAGGCTGCATAAAGAATAATCGTCAATTATAAGAACAAGTTTGTGGTAAATTGAATTGCGTCCTACATACATACCTCGTAATAATAAGAGCCAACAACAATAAGTTTAATTGAGTTGATTGATGAGAACCTTGTAAAATTTTCACAGTAGCACATTAGCAATATTTTGTGATACATGCTACGAAGTTTCCGCAACTTTCTTCTAAAATATACGCTCAGCCAGTGAATAGGCAATTTGCCATTCACAGCTAAAACTTTTGACAAACGAGGCTGTTCGTTTACACGATCGCCGAGTCACTTTGAAAAGCTAAAGGAAGAATGTAAACGTACAATACATTAATAATTCTAGATTACCCCCTTTAGTATCTTAATATAAAAGGAAACGCTGACTGACTGACTGGCATATCAACGAACGGCCCAAACGGCTAAACATATGCACTTGAAATTTGGAACGGACGTAACTTAGGTAACGGGAGTTAGCGGAAAACTTTTGTATGAAAAATTACGTAAATTTGATGTTTGAAATCTAGCATGCATACTACTTACTACCTTAGTAAATATAAAGTTTAGTAATGACTGTATTTTGAGAAATACCTACAAGAACGAAGGTCGGCGGGATAAATATTGAATGAATAAATCAAAACCCTGTAAGTTAGATGCTTGAAATTTGACATGCAAATACAGCAAAGTGAAGTCATGACTTGATTTTCCAAAATGGGATGGAATTTCCATGGGAACGGGAATAGCGGTTAAGTATTTGTATAGAAAAAAAATATCGCGAGTTAGAGGCTTGAATGTTTTTAGTATATGGGTACAAGTATAATAAAAATAGCTTTATGGGAATGGGAAACATCTTTTTCATGAAAAAATACTGCAAAAGCGCGAACACCCAACTATCTGCATTTTCTTTCTTAGCATCTAACCATACCAGTAAACTTCGCTCATACAGCAACCTTCTTCTACATATCTCCACCCATAAATCTGGCTTCATGTCTAATTCCTTTGCCCTGACTGCTGCCGCCTATGGAATCCCTTCCCACTGATGTCAGGAAAGCACCCTCTCGTCCTTCTTTAAAAAACCTTCTCAAGAAGCATTTTCTCCAACCGTATTCCAAATAACTTCTTATGTGTCATTTTATATATTTTTATATATCTACTAGCTGTACAGGCAAACATTTGTTTTGCCGTAATAATTGTGCCTTTGGACCCCGTGTATTGGGAGAAATACAAGTGGTAGATGCATAAAAACAGATAGTAGCCGATTCTCAGACCTACTGAATACTGTGAATACGCATATAAAATAAAAATACTATTGTCCAATGTTGTCACTTAGCGCGCTCGCGCATAGATCTATTCATTATGTTTATCGTTGTTCAACTATATTTTATATGTGTTCAATTATACAGGGAGTAACCAAACCCTGCAGTGGGAATTGAAGGGCCTATAGAGAAAGCCTTTTTTAATAGAACAACATAGAGGAAATGAAGAATATCTTAATATAAAGGAATTTAACTACTTATCGAATTTCATGACCACATGCTGTTTTCGATACCAATACAAAACGCCGCCCATACCTTAAGTGTACAACAACATACCTTAAGTGTACAATAACATCCCTTAAATGAAGAAGCGTTTGGCCACCATCCTGCCTGATGTCAAGCAGCGATGTGGTCTACGATGGAGCACACTTATGAATCGTGAAAGTAAAACAGTTGACATTTTCACAGTATTTGTATACACATCAAAAGTGTCTAGGGATGAAGTACATTTTAGAAGATTGCAATCAAGAATATATTTTACAAAAACTGAATTCATTCATAATTTATTCAAAATGTGGTGATAAGTCATTGATACAGGCATGGGGAATCAGGTAGGATACCAATTCAGAAGTATAGATCTAATTTAAATAAATTAGATTTTTTTAGAGCTAAAAATGTCTAAAAATATATTTATTGTCGTTAGAACAACAATTACTGACAATAAAAATGAAATAAAAAATAGGGGGGTGTCTCAATACAACAAACGTGTTTTTTATTAATTTTGTCCCTGTTTATGCTCGCCTCGCACTTGGTCAGTTCTTTCGTTATCGTGTGGTCAAACTTTTACTTTAACACTGACTGACATTCACATTCACAACTCTGAACTCCAGGCGAAAGAGTATAGATACTGTAGGGTTATAATATTCTCAATTATAAGACTCCCCTGATCGTTTTATCCTAAAACTTATTATAAAAAAATCAACATGACAGGGGGTGAGCCGATCGCCATTATAGGGTCACCTCACACCTTGTGGTGTGCGGGTTTCATCACGATGTTGTCATTCACTGTACGAGCGTTTCGTTTCAAACATAGGCTATGAATAAGAGCCCCATTAGTACACGTCCCGGACTCGAACCCGCGACCTCACGATTTCAAGTAAAGTATCCGAGCAACTGGACCACAGAAGGTCGTAAATATAAATTAAAATGAAAAATATACAACATAAAAATAATAAAATTAGGTATTTTTAAACTTTTCTCTTTATAGAAGACACACTACACGGACAAAGTCGCAGGCAAAATCTAGTATGTACATATTGTAACATTTTAGCACCGAAATCCCAAACAAGTTTACGGAGATAACTTATTAGGCAGACATTAGACGCTCATGCAAGAGTAATTCAATTCCATCAGTCATGATTTATGGAATGACTACTAATACTAATTCAAACATCATTCACTATATTAGACGATAGGAAATCCGCCAATCACAATCCTGTGGTAAAACTGAGATCAAAACGTATCGTCTAGTGTCCATATGCAACACAACAAAATCAGGCGTCCGGTGGGCAGGTACATTTTCATTCAGGCGCAATACATTGTTAGCAGCGCGTCACCATCCGGCCGAGACGGCGGGCGGTGGCGTGCATTGTACTGTCGATACTACAACTTGCCGCAAACCTTACTATGGATCTCAAACATTGTAGTGTCTCAGTGAAAGACATCAACAACGAACACACATGTTCATATTCATATTAATTTATTGTGCTTCCATGTGTACATTTATGATATCTAGTATATATGTGATGGCCCAACATTGTATTCTATTAGCCACCACACCAGCCCAGCTTTTTCCGTTTCGGGGGTCGTAACAGCTGACCGAGGGAACTCTTCAGAGGCCGAGAAGCACCTCAACACTAAGCGTGGAGATTAGTGGCACTTCACCCAACCCAATATGATCATGGAAATCATTGGGGGGACCCACGTCCAGCGGTGGACGTCATGTCAGTAGAAGAAGCATCAGAATATAAACTTGGTTAGATATTTTCTTTTATGAAACGCGCACAGATATTATAATTCAATATTGTTCACCGGCGCGAATATAATCAAAGACAAGCTCGAGCTTACGATGTAACATTAATACTTTTCGCAATGTTTCCGTTATCTGATCTGTGCTATAAGAGGTTGTTTATTTGTGTTTACCAGATTTCAAGAATCTCTTTTAACGGGAATTAGGTCCCTACTTAGGTAGGTTTTGATATCTTTGCGTGTATCAAAAAATATTCGATAATGTACGAGTATACTATACTCTATCAAAAATATCAATATGTATCTTTTGATTGCGCGGGCTGAGAAGTTTGATTTTCTTTAATAATATGAATTGTAACTTGACAAATCCACGAGTTCCTGAAAAGGGACAGAGAGACGGACAAAGTGAACTTATATATCCGTCTTTTCTTTAGGTACGGAACTATTATACATAGCAATGTCGTTTTATATTAAGCTGCACGTTGGAAAATGTGTGTGCCATCCTCCCAACTCAACCAGTTTATATTGTGTGTCGATCTTTTTAACCCCAAAGTTCCTTGTGGGTCCTTAACAACACGCCTGTCTCCCAATATAGCAGACACAAACAATCGATCTTCAACAGTCATTTATCTTCTCATGCATCGCGGTTAAGTTGTCGGTTTTTTTGGTGCTTTCAACACGTTCCGCCTTCTGAAATTTGAATGAATGAATGAATATACTCTTTCTCTTTATTGCACACTATACATTACAAATATAAAAAATGGAAAAATTGCAAAGGGCGACCTCTTCGTTCATAGCGATGTCTTCCAGGTAACCTAATTTGTTGATCACTAAAAACTACGCAACGGATTTTATAGATATACTAGCAAACCCGGCGAACTCCGTTTCGCCACCAGATGGGTTCGTTTCGTTTACCCGCTTTTCTGTTGATTTTTTTCCTGAATTTTCTTTGCTATAAACCTCACGGAGCCCGAGACCTTTCCAACGAATGCAAAACCGTGGAAATCGGTTCGTGCGTTCTGGAGTTATAGCGTCAGGGAGGAAAACCCGACTTATTTTTATTTAGTAGATAGATAGAGTAACTCTTGAGGAAGATTTATATATACCTTCTGTATATAATAGCAAAAAACACTGTTAACACATTGGCGGACAGTGACCGGCTATAGCCGTTTTAACAATAAAAATAATATTGTGTCTGTTTGACTGTCCATCAATTTATTAACAATGTATATTAGCAAAACAAACGTTTTCCGAGACAGCTAGTTAAAAATAAAAAACTACTACAATGTTTGTTAAATTGCTATTAAGTAAGATAATTCACCACCGACGGCAGTTCAGTGCTAGCAAATATTGTGGTAAAAGCGAGTGTCTTAATTATCTATGTAATCTTCGCGCAAACAGCGCTCCCCGTGTTAAGTGGATGTGGAGTGGATGCAGAATGTGATTTATGCTCAAGTCCGAACATCTTCCTGGTAACAACGTAATACACACACAGAACATAATGTTTTGCCGACTGAGCAAATTAACAGTTTTTTAACCGACTTCAAAAAGGAGGAGGTTCTCAATTCGCCGGTACATTTTTATGTTTGTTATGTCAAAATTTTGACTGGGTTCAAACTTGGATGAATAATGATGATTTCCATTTGGTCCCATTATAATTTGGTTCAGTTCCGACAATGGCATCCACGAGTAAAACAAATATAATTATATTTTAGTACTTTTTCATGAAGTCGGATCTCTTTTCTTTAATATTTTTTTATTATTGTTTATTTTACAGGATTTTTTAAACAGGAATAAATCGCAAAACTTCTTCAATCTTCTGATATTATAATCAAATAATTAGTAGAACTATTCTTCTCCTTTAGTATTTTTGAAAAGTAATTTCTCATTTGTTCTCCTTGCCTCAGCAGGGCTCACTATTCTCCTCGACGACGTCATGAGGGATGTTGTAAAACAGGCTAGAGGATTGCCATGGCCTGGTGGGACTTTAGAGGACCTGGACTACGCAGACGACATAGTATTGATTCCGCCAACGATAGACCAATTGAGGAGTAAACTGTCAGCACTCAAAGATGCGGCAATGCACATAGGATTGCGTAACAATAACCTTAAAACTGTCGTCTCATGTCGAAACGTCACGTCTCCAAAAATTCAGAAGCCGTATCCCTAAACCTAAACCCTGACTTCGTTCTGCTATCTTGGCAGCATCATAACAACAAGCGGCGGTGCAGAACGCGACATCGAGTCAAGAATAAAGAAGGCACTCGCTCTGCGTTAGTGAAGATGAATTGGCCCCGCGCTCCGAAGAGGCGAGAACGATCCGGTTGTGGCTTTCGACTGGCGCCCTAGCGTGAAGCAAAAAAAGTAATAAATAAATAAATAAATAAATCATTAGTAAGGCTTTCGATAGCAAGTGGTCCTGATGGGCCGGATGTGGTGACGTCACCGCAGCAGGAAGCCGGGAGTTTGCAACCGGTCACTATTGTGCACTCGCCGCGAGGGCTACTTGTTTTTCTCTCCAGTTTTATTTCCTGCCAGTGCTCGTTGGCGAAAATTAAATCGGAAGAACGGCACTGGTTGCTGTACGGCAACAAACTGCTTTCTGAAGCGGAAAATGCCTATTGACATAATAAAAAATTTAGGGACGTTAGATAACGTAAGAAGTCTTTAGAATTCTCTAGGAAAAATATGTACCTCTATGTAGTATCTACCTACAGGAATATTACGACACGTGAGTCCTGAATATTGAATTTGAGTTCTTGCCGCTTACCTTCTTGTTTTTTTTTATATATATAAGGAATTATCCATCAAAAAATGACTCTATTTCCTCAACATAGGAAGCAAAATTTTTGCTTCGCGCTATAAGCTCTTTGGGTCCATCGTAATTAATACTGGTTTAAGTATAACATACTTTATTATTTGTTTGATATTTTTTTAATGAAACGTGCCCGGACCAGTTCAATAATCTGATCGATCTTGTCTTTGATTACATTATCGCCGATATACCCGGTAAAAATATTGAATTCTGTACTTGATATGGCCAAAATATATATTACTACTAAACTATGGACGTTTAGTTTAGTTCCTTATTAAGTTTATTTATTAGTTCCTTATTAAGGGGAAACAAAAAATTGCTTCCGTGTAATCGTGTGCGCACAGAAACTTGCGAGTCCAAGAACTAGAGTGTAATGAATATACATTTTCTTTTCAACATCGCTCTGAACGTATCTTTTTCAAGCATCGAGATGGCACCGCGATCCTCATTGTGCCGGTAATGACCCGCCCGCTTCACATTCGCCAGCCGCCTTTCAACACGCCTGTTGGGACGCTCTAAGCGCGAACTTTCATATTACTAACTTGAGAAAAATAACATTCCGGCTATCGTTATTTAAGGAAAATTTCTCCGAATGTAAGCGCAACGCTATTCCAGTTAGCCCACTGCGAGAAGGAACTTCGTAATGACTGAGAAATGACGGCCGGTGTAACTCGAGTGCTGAATTGTCTTGTTCTATGATAA
>SJJU01029409.1:0-10663 GCA_012932125.1 Conopomorpha cramerella | reverse complement strand
GGCGTCCACTGCTGGACGAAAGACTCCCCCAATGGTTTTTATGATCTACTATTAATACTTAGTGAAAAAGTCTCAAGTGGAATTTTTTCCTTGAAAATTGGGACTAAAAAATAAAACAACAATAGGTACGTAGGTAACTTAGTTTAGTAGGTAGTAGGCCTAATAACCGTATGCATTATGACATTTTTTAAATTTACAATCTTTTTCTTAGATTTCGATTTCTACTCCTATCCAGGAGTGTAAAATCATCACTAAATTACGTCTATGCTTTTTATAGTCCATACAAACAACATTTCTATTATTCATATCTTTATAACCGTTGGGGCAAACGAGTTCTCGAGTGGAGACCGCGTCTCGACAAACGGAGTGTAGGACGCCCTCAGGAAAGGTGAACTGATGATATGCGCAAGATGTCTTCCGGAAGATGCGAGAAGCAGAAAACAAATCATAGTGGCGTGCAATTGGAGAGGCCTATGTCCAGCAATGGACAAATATGGGCTTATGTTGATGATGATTCATACTAAGGACAATCTATCTAGAAACAATCCTTTATTTTCTATAAAAAGAAAAATAAAAACAAAATACGTTGTCAAATAAGTAATAGACCGCAGTCGAGTAAGTCCATCCACAAACGGACGAAAAGATTTATTCCAGGCCCCAAAACGCTCGTTCGAACATGATGGCGGGAAGACAGATCGCTTTGGCGGGAAAACGGCTTTTTTATCGATACTATCGAGAAAATACTCTTTATATTGATAAATAGATTCTATAAGCACCTCATTTAGGTAGCGGGAGAATCGATAAGATTATGCTTGCTTTACCTTTGTAAGGTAATATACTTTTCGGGTCTCGATAGAAACAAGCTGATTGTACAAAGTAAGTAGTATTATTTTGTTCTGAATAATAAAAAGGTAATGTATTTTATGAGAAACTAGCCGACTCGACGAGAAACGTTGTTTTGCCAATATTTATTTATTTAGCATTATTGAAAATATATAGCTGATAGTAACAATTATATACTTAGTTAGGTTATACATTAGCAGGTTTTCACTTTCAAAATATAAAAATATACATTTTAACCGTGTTTCCCTGCTTTTATATGCATATAAACCTTCCTTAAGAATCACTCTATCTACTAAAGAAAACCGCACAACAATCCGTTACGTAGTTTTCAAAATCTAAGCATCCATAGGGACGGACAGCTGTAGCTGGGAGGGGAATTCGTTTTGTACTATTTTGTTCTGAATAATAAATAGGTAATTTATGAGAAATAATGAAGTTTTGCAATTTTCTTTTCTATGAGAGTTATAATATTCTGAAATATGGCAACTGGAATTACAAACAATCAATTATCTCTTTTTTAGGTACAAGAGGACCCTTCGTCATCACAGTTTGCATTACATGAAAACAGTCTCCATAAAATGGCTATTAAAGTCTACAATAAATTGCCAACTTCTGTAATTCAAGAAAATAAATACCCTACAGTCATAAAAAAACTTTTAGTAATTAGATTTAAAAAAATAATAATTACTAATAACATCTTGTCTCCGACATGGCCCCCATTCATGGTGATTTCCTCATGAAAAATGCTGGATCAGAACCATTGAATCATTAATTGATAAAAGTGGTTTACTGGTATTGGGCTTTGAATATCGATTGATGTTGAATAAAGATGAAGGCCCATTGTAAAAACTAAAACCTTCTATGCTAGGATGTAGTAAACAAATACATATCACAGTAGTTTTAAACGCAAAAATTTGGAAGGATGTTTAGATGTTTGTTACTCTTTCACTCAATTTATTTATTAAATATTTATTCACGCAAAAACTACTGAACGTATTTCAATTAAAAATTACAATAAGACATAGTCGAATAACACATAGGCATTTTATACCTACTGCTAACATAGCAAAATAACAAATTAACTCAGTTATTTTATGCAAGGTAAATGTAAACTTAGCAATTTATTTCTAAAGTCTTCTTTGTTGGTAAAGGAAAATAATGAGTTATCAACTATGAAATAATGAAATAATGTTCTCTGTACATGTAAACACACTTCTGTCAAAGAACTTAAATGAATAGGAAATGAAATTGAATGGCCTAGCCGTGTAATGAATAGCATTCACTCTCGTCTTTTCATACATTATCATCAATTTTGACTTGTAACTATTAAAGCCGCCTTTTCGCGCATGTTTAATTATAAGTACTCGGTAATTTAACAGGTAATAATTATAGTAGATACATAATAGCAATAAGACAAAAATTATGTCATGTATAAAGAAAAAAGCTTTTTTACAACAACACAATTAGGTAATTATCGCATGTCATTCAATTAGTCGCTCTAATGCCGCTGTGGCAAGTATGCGAATTTTGTACTTTATGTTCACGGAATAGAATCGAAAATAGCAGGTACTTGGCAGAGTGCCCGGCAGTTGCGGCCATGAGAGTAGTTTGGTTATATGCCCTTGTATCCCATGTCCCTTGTCGTCGTAACAGGCGCTGAAATGGCGTGGGGGCTGTAGCGCACGGGCGGGGATTCATGCGCTTAAAATACGGCCCCGGTGGGGCAGTGGTGGTACCGCGGTGACCCAGGTACCGCCGTCAATATATCGAGAGCTGAGGGGTGTGCTTACCACTCCTCATCCTCGGGATATTGCTGGGACCGTTCCTGGTGCCCGAGCAAGTTCCACATAGCCCCGGCGTTCTCCCCGTCAGATGGGGTGGTACGATGGGTTATTCATAATGGATTTCCCCGCGATAAAAAGGTACTTAGTAAAAGCACAGCAACCGTGCCACAAAAATGTAAACTTTGACATTTAGTTAGGAACAATTATTGACCCAGCACTATTTACTATATAAAAGTTATTTGCTTTGTCTGACTCTATTGGCATGTGTCAAAAAAGGACAAATGCGCCTGAAGCCATAACATACAATTTTCCTTTCAGAATATGGGCTTATGTGTACGAATGGTCGAAACGTTTCAGAAAAAAAAATGTAGGAGTGAGTGACGTAATCCTTGGGGACCTATTATATTCTATTATCTGCTTACCAAATCACTACATAGTATAAAATAAAGTAGGATCTCGCTGTTTATACCTATGTATGCATAGATGTTTTAAAATACGTAGCGGATTTTGATACGTTTTTCTTTAGTAGATAGAGTATTCTTGAGGAATGTTTATATGTATAACACATGCATATAATAGCAGAGAAAAATAACGCGTATTCGCAAAACAATGCTTGCCAGGTCAGATCGTTTACAATTAAGAATAGTAAAATCATTTCCGGTCTAGTACGATCTCGTCACCTCTTACACGAGTTTTGTTTTATAACAGATAGGATAGATTATTTTATGGAAAAGTCACAATTCTTACGGTAAAAATCATAATAAATTCGTTAACTATTATAACGATCGCAAGGAACATATTTTTGATGTTTTCCTTCACAATCTCTTGAAGCGTAAGAAGATAAATTATTCCCTGTCAATAAAGACGTTGACATATTTCGGCCCGGGAAAATATCAGAATAATGTAATGTAAGATTTTATATAACAACAAGACGGAAGTATCCTGGGAATCCCAAGGCCACTGTTACTACTCACTCCTGCCTTGTGTCGTGTGTTACTAACCAGAAACGCAATTTCATTTTAAACATCATCCAGCCAGCCATCACTCGTTCACTGTTGTACATAGGCCTCGCCAATTGGACGCCACTGTGATTTGTTTTCGGCTTCTCGCATCCACCTTCTGCCAGCCATCTTGCACTCCGTTTGCCGAGACGCCGTGTCCACTCCAGAACTCGTTTGCCCCAACTGTCATCGGTTCTACGGCTAACATGGTCGGCCCACTGCCACTTCAACTTGTGAAACCGATTAATTATGACGATGACTTTGGTTCTCTGTTCCGACAGAGAACACTGAGGGGAAATTTTGAATATTTCGTACAAAGTCTATTAATATTTTTACAACAACATACATATTGCCATTTTAAGTAGCGAAAGCACTTATGTTATGGAATTCAGACAACGAAAACATACTTACTTAGATATTTTTTTTCTTTTAAATACATAGTTATATAAATAAAACAATCAAACAAATACTTCAATACTGATGAGTATACCTAAATACCTTTCAGCGATGGGAATCCAACCCACGACCCTACGGAATAGAGGCAGACATGCTGACCACTACATCAACGGGCCCGTCACAAAGCATTGTTATTTTATTTCACATTTTAGCCTATACGTATGTTATTTTTATGTATCGCTATATTATAATATTGTCTTATATAGTAAAGTCTTAATGAAACCCAGTTCACGTAGCAGTTTCCGTTAATTGTATGCTATAAGAAATATAATATGCACTGAACATATCTACGGAAACCATTTTTCATCATTAATCCGGATGAGATGCGTTCCATCAAACGGAAACTGTTACTCGTAACCAACCTAACTGGATCTTAAAAAAAATAGGTTAAATAAATATACTTAAATTTCCTCGGACAAATGTGTTCCCAAACTGAGATACCCTGTCGCCAAATAGTATGGGGTGGTAAATACTTTTAAATACAAAGATTCATAAATAAAACACCCAGACGCACACAACAAATCGCTCATTTGCTACAACAACGCGACATCTCAAAATGTGACACTGATGAAATAACAATCTTATTACATTACCAAGGATTCTTTTCACAGTAACAAAATTTTATGAATTATCGCGTTGTTGCAGCTGCAGTAAATGAGCGAAATGCCCCAGCTCATCACCAAAGCAGCGACTCATGTCGGAGGGAAACGAACCCGCGACCTTCGTCCTAGAGTCTAATTCCCTGACTGTAGGTACTTATTTCAAGGACATATCATAAAAAAAATACATCAACTGTATATCCTAACATGTCCGCGAATGGTACCTGGGGAACTATTTACGAAAAAAATGTCTTTCAGCAGAAGAGGATAAAAGTGAAGGAGGGTTTTAAGGAAAACCGTTATCCCAGCTGGACCTTATTTAACGATAGCATTGTTATGGCACCCTAAGGTGTCCCGTTGTTAACTCCATAACAGTTTCTGGAAAAGATGTCCCAAGATTTTGTCGACGTCAATCGATTATTCCTTTGTGATTCGTGCTTATCTACGAACCAGTACGTAGATATACTTACACCTATATTGATTAGACAAGTTCAGAACTTAACTATTAATGCCTTTTGAAATTGGAATTATAATTGTTTCTTTCACTTAGTAAACGTAAGACTGAGATGGCACGAGAGTTTCGACGATAACTAAATATATAATGTACCAATATATAAGTAGTAACTATATGATAAACATTTCAAGTACTCCAAGAATCTTTTGATACATGACTAAATAGTTCGACAACCAATTTCAACTAATCCAGTGATCTTGTGACTATATCTATATTATAATAGTGGAAGCACAAAGAAAGTACTTATAACAAAACCAAAGAAGGGAGAAATACAAAAGTGGCAAGAAATCATATTTAATAAATAAATAAATATGCCGCGACATTTTTACACACGGTCACCTGACCCCAAACTAGTATACCCTGTACTATGGGTGTCAGAGACTGATATACTTATATAAATACTTTTTTTAAATAGCATAAAGCATTATGTCCGTGGCGGGAATCCAACCGGCGTCTGTCGTCCTAGAGGCAGATCAGTCCTGACCACTAGTCTATGCCGGCCGTCCAATATTCATAACTATCGCATCAAATGAGTATTGTTGTTCCCATTTTGCGTACGTACAATTGTCAGCCGGAGGGCTTACTTGTACCTGAAACTACATGACCCTGTCATGTATTTTTTATTTAGTGTAAATACTTTTTTATAATACAATACTGGCCACCTACAGAATGTTATATAAAAAAGTTATGAAGTAAAATGTGACTTGTGTTTATATTGCACATATGTACCACTATATTATATGTACTTAAGAAATCCACATCGAAGCATACATAGGAACAGATAGCGGGAGGCGATTTTTTTGTACATTATGTATTAATGATGATGAAATACTTATAGCCTTAATACCAAAACATTGTTCATATTTATTCCTCGTCAACAGAATTAATCATGTCATCTCATTCTTACATCTACTAAGTGAAAGAAACAGTTGTAAGGTCATTAGTGTCCAATTTCAAAAGACATGTCCCTATTAATGCTCAAGGTCCAAACTTGTCTAATCTATAAGACAAAAATCAATTGCTAAATTTGTTCATAAGCTCAGTTCTGAGCACGGCTGGACCAATTTCTATAACGCTTTTTTGTGATTATTACTTACTGATTATTTTAATTAGCGCAATAAGTAGATATGAAACTATTTTATAATATGTTCATGTTTTTATTTTCTAAATGTTAGTGCTAGTGCATTGTAGTAGGTTTATGATTGCAGTGCCCTTGCAGGGCTCATGTTATGGTTAATTATTTTAAGACCTATTGTACCACATGAAGCAATAAAGAATTATTATTATGATGATGGAGAAAGTTTGTAAAAGAAAAAATGTGTTTTTTAATTTTTTTATTTATATTAACAAAACATGCAGGCTAATTGTAAGGGAAATAATACTAATTCGGAATTAATAATCACAGTTTAGACAGGACAACGTCTGCCGCGTCCACTAGTTTGAAATATTTTTAACCGGCTTCAGAAAGAAGGAGGTTCTAAATTCGTCGATTTTTTTAAATGTTAGTTACCTCAAAACTTTAGTCTTTTGTTTTTTATTTGAAAGCTGGATTCCTCCCGTTTGGTCCCATTTAAATTTGGTTCAGTTCTAACAATGGGATCCATGAGAAAACAACAAATTTTGATGGTTGATGTCTGTTTTTTTTTAAAGTTATTATTATGATCACTGGTATTTATATAATCATATTCAGGAACAAGTCTCCCCTCCATCCTCTCTGGAGAAGTGAGCGTCTACTTGCTTTTGCCTCTTTTCAACGCACATGTTTTCTTGACTCCCTATATTTCTTTTTATACTCTCCCATTTAAACACGCATAGAAATCGATAACGTGAATACGAAGGCATATATTTTTTTATTATTCAAAATTTTATATAAACTTGCCACAAAAAGAGCTGAGATCACACAAATTCAGCTCACTTTGTGGCAAGATTTAATCTTTAACTGTGCTTTTGGCCAAATATTTTGAAAAACAGGATTCAAAAACATTGCAGAGCAACAACAAAAAAAAAGTTTTGACTGAAATAAAGAACAACAACCAATTTGAAAAATGTTGGCACTCAACAAAGGCTGCAATGTAAGGCCTTTGTAGAAAATATTTTTTTTAAACACAATGAACAAGCCTTTGACCACCAACCTGCCTGATGTTAAACAGTGATGTGGTCTACAATAGAGTACACTTGTTCATTAGGTACCTACAAACAACAAAAGTGTCTAGGGATTAAGTACATTTTAGAAGATTGCAATCAAGAATATATCTTACAAAAACTGAATTCATTCATAATTTATTCAAAATGTGGTGATAAATCATTGATACAGGCATGAGGAATTAGGTTGAAGACCAATCCAGAAGATTAGATTTGATATAAATAAATTAGATTATTTTTAGAGCTAAAAATGTTCTTGATCCCTAGATACTTTTGACGTGTGTATTTACCCGCGACTTGACGGCCTTCAGACTAACTATAACTTAAAGAAAAAAGAACCGACTTCAACCAGTAAAATTTGACATATATGTGGTTTTCTCATGGATGCCATTGTCGGAACTGAACCAAATTTATATGGGACCAAACGGGAAGCACCAGATTTCAATTAAAAAAAAACATCCAAATTGTTTCACCCAGGCCAAAATTCTGAGGTAACAAACATAAAAAAAATGCAGATGAATTGAGAACCTACTCCTTTTTTGAAGTCGGTTAAAAATCAATACGTGTTTAACCAATGTTTAACATTGCGACGGGCAACGATAAAACATTGGTAAAGCTATTGCGAGTTGAATTGCTTACTAGACCGTTAAACAGATCAATTGTTCACAACGCGCAATAACTGTCTAAATAATCGTAAGTATAGAAATAATGAAATAGATTTTGAACCTTTTATTAAGTCGCATTGATTATCATGACCAATTACGTCTATTTTATGCTGCTTGAAGGCACGGATAAGTTATTTATTAAACAAGTGATTTGCTTACAGATAGTCTACTATTTATTGGCTCTTTATTTTGCTTAAGATTTAATTTATGTATTTACACTTATATAAAAGTACAACAATAAATAAATAGCACAACATTAACAAGAGAACTGCTTATAACTACTCTACATTTATTGACTCTATTTTGCCTAATATATATTTAATATAGTTACAATTGTAAGAAAGGAAAATAAACTTTAATTTAATATGATCACTAATTTAATCTGCTCTCTAAGTGAATTAGGTTACCTGGATGAAATCGCTATGAGCGATAAGGTCGCCTTTTGCAATTTATAATGTACAGTGTACAATAAATAGTATATTCAATCATAATAGGTTAATACCGTTCCCAGTTCCGTGCTAGGCCAAGGTGTAAAAATAATATTACCAGATGATATTAATTCATATCTTTAAAGACCTAGAGTATATCCGAGGTGACAAAGGGATTAATTAGCCTATGGTATGACCTATTTATCAATCTAAACTCCATATGTGAGGCTAAAAATGACCTAGGAGCTTGAACTCTATGTTATGTTCAAGGATTATGAACGTGAATTAACAACGTAATTAATTATTTACCAGTATATTGAACCACTAAACAATAGGAAAACCAGGTATCTAACACGAGATAAATATAGGTATAATAATTGGTATAATCAACAAATTTCATTGCTTAAATAAATCACTAATTAATATCAACTTAAACATAGACGTGAGCAAATACTCTGTATGTTTATAGAGATTACATTGAAATACTAATGTTGTATTTTTATAAACAGACAAATATTTGCAAAAAAAAAATATCATATCATAATCGCGCCCTGGTAAACAAACACCGTTTTTGTAAGTGTTGACATTATAAAAATAACGTTTTCTATCACGCCCAAGATTTTCTGTGACATTTTCCTCTGTGTAAAGAGATTTCTTTTTGTCGGTAGATACATTTAATATTATTGTTTGATAGCAAAATAAATACTACACACATCAAAAGTGTCTAGGGATCAAGAACATTTTTAGCTCTAAAAAAAATCTAAATTATTTAAATCAAATCTAATGTCCTAGATTAGTCTCCTACCTAATTCCCCATGCCTGTATCAATGACTTATCACCACATTTTGATAAATCATGAATGAATTCCGTTTTTGTAAAAAATATTCTTGATTGCAATCTTCTAAAATGTACTTGATCCCTAGACACTTTTGATGTGTGTATTTGACACTTTTTAATCCCAAAACGGGATGAGAAAAAATAAAGTAAAATTTTGTTAAAAACTAAAAAATTGTTTATTAAGATACGGTATTCTTACATAAAGCTGTAAGTCACCGCAGCAGGCTTAGCACGCGCGTTAAGAAAAGCACAACATAGAGCAAATACGCACTGTCTTAGACTTCTAACATTTTAACAAATATTTAATGGTACCACTGAAAAAGTCTTCTATGGTACCATTACTTAATGGTACAAATGTACCACGGGTCGCAAAGGATCCAACCATCATCTACTGAGTTGCCATTCGTTAAAATAAACGTAATACCATTAAGTGTGACATAACATCCATTAGCAGTGCGTAATAATTTTATGTCACATAATTTTTTACGGGCGTAGGACTGCAGCACGAGACAAGAAAAGTATTCCGACGTATCTTAGTGGATATGTTCTAACAGTCGTAAATAAAAAAAACTTTTTTTTATATTTCATTTCCGTTCCACGTCTCCTTAAACAGTCCGTAACAGCGTGGAACAATGTTATGATTGCGGAATTGGGGGCTCGAGCTATTCGCAAAATTGCTTAAAATGAAATTAAGGAAACTCTGTCGAACATTACGCGCGCGGAGTTGCCTTGCGGTCCCTTCTTCTTCCTTTGTTTGATTTATCGCTGTTGAAATTCCCCAAGAAGTCAAACAGATGTAGGTAAAGTGAGAATATTTCGGCTAGCAGTTGTCGTCGTGCGCCTATAGCATGTGTTACTCAGAATACTTCGTCTTTTTGGGTATGCCATTCATTAAGTGTTAACGTAGCAACCGTACTAGATACAGTATGCCAGGAATTAATAATTTTGTTTTGGTATTTTTTAGTTTTTTTTGTTTATTTTATTTATTTTAAACCGGATAAGAAAACGTTGACTAGTTTTAAAGAGGTAAGCATACATAGAGGGATATGCAGTGTTATGCGGCTTTGTTTTATACTATGCACGAAGCGAAAGAGGTAGTCAGGGGTGTCAGAACCATGACAAATCTGGAGACCTGTAATCTCTGCCTTCCCCTTTGTATTTATTGTTTTTGTGTTGCCTATGCTCAATATATACACTTCAGTTATTTTAAATCCCAAAGCGGCGTAGGCAGAGGCACCTGCTAAGCAAATGCCCACCGTTAATCACGCATATTTATCCAACATGGCAGGGTATGAGCCCATCGACAGAGTTGACCAACTGGACCACAGAAGGTCCTAAGAGTTGATACGCAATTAGTAAAATGTTTAATGAATATACTCTTCAGTTCACATTGT
>SJJU01029408.1:0-13897 GCA_012932125.1 Conopomorpha cramerella | reverse complement strand
ACAGCGCGTGCCGCGGTACAGGGTCGTTACCCTCCCAGCTAGGCCAGGAACGTCAAACAAAAATAAACACCCATAAAATTAAATAAAAAGTCTTTTGTTTTTCAATAAGGTCAGTTTATCAGAGGGTATCGGTTGCGTTAATTGGTAGATGTCGGATAAGGCCAGCTGGCGGCGGCGGCCTGCCCGGAGTTACTGATAGGTGGAGGTGCGTAATTAAAATGGGCTTCCAATATTCTGTGGCGCTAATTGATCACGCTCCACGCCATGATGCTATCGTGTATCGCGACGGGTGCGTTGTAT
Organism: Conopomorpha cramerella; assembly: GCA_012932125.1. Classification (NCBI taxonomy): domain Eukaryota; kingdom Metazoa; phylum Arthropoda; class Insecta; order Lepidoptera; family Gracillariidae; genus Conopomorpha; species Conopomorpha cramerella. The sequence continues at coordinate 13,597 of SJJU01029408.1, read as the reverse complement.
AACCGCGCCCTGTTACACGGTACTAGTTACGATATGTAGATACATACAAAACAAAATGTGTTGTTTTAAAAACTTATCAAATGAACTCATTCTACCGTCTAACCGTTTAAATCATGATGTATTCCTGTTTTGGTAAATAGAATATATTGAATGGATATTCCATTACTTAAAATATTCTTGGAGGGTTCAGGTGAAATTCGTTACTAACTACAAATGATCGTGTATATGCATGGACCCTAATCTAAGGCAGAGATACCATTAAAAAAACAAGCGCTTGCGATTCTGATTAAAGTGGTAGGTAATTAAATGCACGGTCTATTTAAGTTAATATGTACTTAGTAAAGATTTTCTCAAAATAAAAAAATATTAAGTACTCGATACTCGTATTGTGAACCGGGTAATAGGCGCGAATATCATCAAAGACAAGTTAATGATTGCCTATTATCACATCATTTACTTAAAATGTTTAATGTTTCTTAAATGCACGATTTTTATAGTGGCCAGTATCTACTGTCAATCAGTGACTTCTCTGTAGTAGGCTGTAGAGATTTGATAGTAGCAAAGCAAAGGGTTTTGGATAGTGTCGTCCTGAGGGGCGCGCGAGTGCGAGGTGGCTATGTACATACAGACGGCAGTATGGCCAGTCCAGTCATCCCAGTGCGCCCGCGACGACAGCCCGCAGCGCACGCGCGCCCCTCTGTCCACAGCGCTCCCGCTTCCCGCGAACTCGTACGTGCTGTGTGCTGTGTAAGTGGTGAATAGTGACGGTGAACTAGTAGTCCTACTACTAATATACGTGAAGTGGTCCATCTACAATCTTACTGGAAACAGCGGAGACACAGGCTCTGTTGCCCTTGTTGGAATCTGCTAAGATTTTGTTTGTAAGTAGTATATGGCTGAGCTACATGTTATTTTATCATAAATTGTGCACTGTTGCTTGTTAGACGGATATACTGATTATATTCTGTATTTTAAGACTACTTTTTGACCGCCTTCAAAAAAGGAAGAAGTTTTTGAATTCGACGGTATTATATGCTCACACATAACATTTGACTGGGTCGGGTGAACCGATTTCGACGATTCTTTTTTATTTAAATGCTGATGCTTCCAGTGCGGTCACATTTGAATGTGGTTCAGTTCTGACAATGACATGAGAAAACTACAAAAGTATTAATATTTTACTGGCTGAAGTCGGTTCTTTTTTATTTAACGTTATTTAAGAAAATTTAAGTGAATGGTTGCATTGATGGAATTTTTGTGAACCTAAAAGATTAAGGCATTTGGGCTAAGCCTTGCAATATACCATTTAAGTCACCAATGTAACTGTAGTTTGTAACCGGTTACGAAAGTTTATCATTTACTCTTTTCTGGTTTTCACAATATACCTACCTATTAATGAACTTGGAAATAATTTTAATTAGTTACCATCAAAGATTTGCCAATCATATTTTTTATTTTTAGTAGAGATAGTTCTTGGTAATATAACTTCAAAAAGTTATATTACCAAGAACTATCTCTACTTAGTTCCAATTTTGTAACAAAACTTTCTCCATATGTATTTCTTCCTTCTTTTCCATAAGTATTTACGGGAATATAATATATGGGAAACAATAACAGTAAGCGAAACTAAAAATTACTCTTTATTCAAAGTTAATTGTCCTTAGTTAATAATTGTCCTTACACAGCACATTTATTTAATATGGAATAAACGCACTAAATAAATGTTTAAGGACGTATAATTTCTAAGCAGTGGCCAGTAGTTATTAGGTCCTTACATAGGAAATTGCGTTTTGTGTGGGAGGAACATAAAGGCGATTTATTCATAATAAAATATTTTTTATTAATCGAAGTTGGTACATCCATTGCTATCTAAACACTTTTGCCATGTTATAGGTGAGCATTGCTCTTTACTAAAAAACCATTCGTACGGGAATCAATGAAATCTTTGAAAGCGGTTTGGACTGCCTCAACGGAATTAAATTTATCCAAATTTCGAAAAAAATTATAGGTGGTGTAAGCCCTGACGATTTGAAAATGACGGAGTGATTCTGGCCAATAAAAGAAATGAATTCGAATGGGGGACGTTAAATTTTTTTAAAAATAATAAATGACTTTCATCAGCTTTGTATATCTGTATGTAATAGCACGAAGAAGAAATAAATAATATTTTTTAGGGTTCGCTCTTCTTCGCGTATCCATGCGCTTGGATTCTTGTGTTGCGGCTGCGATATCATTTTCTCTACCAAATGACTTACTTCCATCTAAATTAGAATCGCCATACTCTGGCATGGTTAATCATTCCTTTTTGATAGGTGTCAACCTGACAGTGATGTTTCTTATGTGGCTGTATACGATTAGAACAGTATCGTTTGCCCAACTCGAGATCTTCGTTGTTAGATTTGTTATAGTCGGTGACACCTTAGAAGCAAATTCTGAAGAGATGATTGACATGTCTGGCCTAGACTGGTAGTGTTGTATTAGAAAGGTTTGATGTATTTTAAAATCGATTTATGATTGTGATGTTGGTACCATCAATTAGTCTTCATAAATGTTTTATGAGTAAGCAACAGTCAATGCATTCAAGGTTTTGACAAGATGAAACGTTTTTGTTAGCCGTGCACTTAATGAGTGTAGAGTTTATTGTATTTATTGTACATGTAACTGTATAATCGAAACGTCGCCACTTCGTTTCATATACAAAAAAAATCACTGCACTAATAACTGATGACAAAGAACAAAGTCCAAATAGAATGTTCAACGCTGGGATACATTGTCACCGCCATACTTATGTGGTTGTAAGTTACTTATAATGTGTATGGACATATTCAAAGTGTCAGAATTTTCTTCTTAGATGACGTCGTCTGTAAGAAAGTATTTCGTTTTTGTTTGGTGTGTAGTAGGTAATTGAATGACATTAAAACATTGAAGCAACAACTATTTACATTATTCGATTCTTCGAAAATATTGCCGATTGTGATGATTCGCCTAGATTCCCAGAGTCACAACACAACCAATTTTCAATAGGAAACGAAGGACCTTTGTTACAACGTCATAAATATCTATTTTTATGGGAATTGTGTTTGAAAAGTATTTAAAATATTGTGTTTTCGTATCAAATATTCATTATGATAAGAGAATAACTTCAACAAATGTATATTATTATAGTTTTTACGAATGTCGAAAGCGTATATTGATAGAAAGCGTAAAGCATAATTGTGTAATATAATAATTTTAATATAGTGTAAGTCCGTAAAATGTTTGGTCAGGAGGTAAATACGTAAACGTCAAAAAGCTATTGTTAAATTTTCCAGAGCTTAATAGCTAAATATGATAAGAGTAATTTCATCCATCATCGTCAAAATAACATTTTCAATGAAGTAGGTGTACGTAGTGTAAATATTTGAGTGAGCAGATAATTGTGTTTGTGAGTGGCGAGTGGCCGGACGTGGGGCCATCGCTGGAGTTGTTATGAGGCGCGGTGCGTTCCGTGAAATTTGTAAACATTAGCGCATTAGCTGTAGGTAGCGCACATTACGCAAAAGCGTTCAGCATAAACAACTCGCTCGCCACAAGATCCCCTACTACCGATCTACAAACAAAGTAATGAGTATTAATATTAACTAGCGGTAGTGGTTTGCCTTCGTCATCACTCATTCACGTAAAGAGTGTGCTCAAGTTATTTTTCTACATATTTTGATAAAATGTTCACTACCAATAACACCAATGTACCCATTCACATACTTACTCCATGTTGCAAAGCTATCAATAAGTAGGTACGACAACAATTTTAAAAGTGTTTTTGTTGGAACAACATAATATAATGTAATAAATATCTGTGCACGTGGGTACAGTAGCGCGTGCGGTCGGCGTACAGCTGGCGGATGTCACGGCTCCCCTGACAGCTCGTCATACACCCAGCGACCGCCCGCCCTCAGCCCGCCCTCAGCCCGCCTTGCCGAACCTAACCCGTTTGTATCGTTTTCAAGAATAGATAAGTAGGTAAACGAGCAGTGAAGGGTGAATGCATATCTCATTATCGCTAGTTCGGGTCGTTCCGTTGATATATTTGTAGCTCGTTTATTAACTACAACCTATTTCTGATGTAACACGATACTTTAGAATATATATATTATATTACCCCCTTATTACTATTTTTAAGAGAGGTGTCATGAAGGTGCAAACATCTGCCGTAGTAAGAGTACTACGTGCACAGCGTTCCGCATTGGTCGGGCCTCAGCCCGCCTCAGTCCAACACACAAATAGATGACATTCTCTATTTCGTCACGAGTGTTTTGCTTGTTTTGTGGTGTCAGTGGAAGCAGCGGCCCGTGGCGCGCCCTCGGAAGTGTCACCAGCGACACCCGCCAATCAGGCCGCGGCCGCTGACTAACTCGCTATTTCAGTGCTCGACCAAAAAATATGTTGTAACAAAGAATCCCTTCAACGTTCCCATAAATCTTTTCCAAATTGTAATCCATGCTTTATTTTACGAGCTCATCGTCCAATAATAAAATTGACTGAAGGAACAGTATAAAAGTGACATGATTAGAGTTTACGACGTAATCCGGCTGTGTCAGTACGGTGGCTGGTGCTGTGCAGCCGAGTCCCTGCCGAGGGACATTGCGCGCTGTTCCAATTGTGATAAGGGGGCATATTGCGTGGCGCTAAAGGGGACATGTGGTGGCAATGGGTGCACTAATGTCGGGATACTTGCAATGACACAGTCTCCTTCACTTCCCACGGGATATCGAACATTTATTTTAATGTTCTCAAATGACATCAATTTTTATGTCGTTCTTAATAGTTCAATGATTCTACTGAAAAGTGTTATTTAATTATAATGTACTGGGTATTACACCAACTGTTACGTTATCTATCTGTGGTATAAAAATGAAACGCTCAATCTGTTGCTAAGCGTAACACTTGAGAACGACTGAACCAATTTCTCTAATTCTTATGTTGTTGTGATCCATTAATGTCAGAAGAAGGTTCTTGTGAAAGAAAAACACTGTGAAATTGCACAGGAAATTATATTGTCGTGTCCACTTGCATGGAGGTATATCAATAAAGCTTATACTGTTACGTATTTCATGGTAAATACTAATAATAAAGTAAAATAACTTGTGGACACCTCAGTATGTGCGCGGTTGTGGCCAGACTACGGCTCTCTACACTCTGTCTACACGGGGCACGGGACAACCTGGCGTGTGGAAGGCGCAGCTCAAACAAGCGCCGAGAGCATTTCCTATGATGCGTGAAGTTGGCTGCTCGTGACGGTACCCGTTTGTTAAGGAATGGAGTGCCCTTGACGCTCGTGCAAAAGACTTTAACGCGCTTTTCAAACAATATTATGAGAAAACGAAAACTTTTAGAAAATTCCTACCGTTATGAGCTCATTCTTACCTACAACAGCATTACAAACTTGTTTAATCATCATACATAATAATTTATGAAAATTGTAGAAAAATAACGATATCATCGTTTTTCCTATCGTAAGCAATTGTTATGTATGCACTTATTCAAACTTTACATAAGGTTTTTTTTATGCTCTGTGAACAAGTCAAACTTGTTCACAGAGCATAAAAAAAACCTACTCCACCACCAAAGATCAGTCTATTGTTTAGAGAGTTCAGCAGACATCGAATTTCCACTATTTTAGGTATACAATATGTTAATGTTTGATATGTGCATAATATTAAATTGGATGGGCAGACCTCTACGAGACTAATCTGACGTTGTCGGGTGAAATGAGATGAATGAAATGTAGAGATGTTGATGGTTAGTGGTTAGCGCGTCATCTAATAGGTATCTTTAATTTCTCGGGCCTGTGATAGAATTTGTATATTTATAGCTGATATCATCTTTATGTCTAATTTATTATTTAACCAGCTGACCTGGCAAACGTTGTTTTACTAATAGGTGTACATTACTAACGGTCCGCCCTGTCTTAGTTCGAGTACAATACTGATACTCCATAAACCTCTAAAAATATTATTGTTTTACAGTACAATACTATTATTTTAAACCTTCCACTTCACTCACTAGGTATATCTTTTGAAAAAACTTCTTCAAAATCCGTTGCGTAGTTTTTAAGACCAAACCTACACAGGGACAGACAGCGGGCAGTGACTTTGTTTTGTACCTGCAATTTATTAATGATGATGAGTTTTAACCCACTACTAAACATGTCAGTGACCTGGTTTCAACGGCATTCATATTATACTTTTGCGTTTTTCTGCTATGCTAGACACTCATCTCCACTACCACCTAAGACGTTTGGCCTTTCGGTGATTCCTGGATCGTTATCCTAATAGCAAGCGTGACGTATACATACCTCTCTGTAACTTGCATATGGTGTGTGCAGGCGGCGGGCAGGCCATGCGCCGCGCGGAGCCGCGCCGCTGAGCCGGCGACATGCGCGCGCGAGCCGGCGCCGGGCGCGCCCCAGCACTCCTCCTGCACTACCTCGTGCTGCTACTTCTACCCTTCGCCACAGGTGAGAGGATTACATGCTTATGGTCTTACACTACTATTATAATCTTCAACTTACTATTTCACAGGAAACATTTAAAACTAACTTGGATGATCCATGGCGAGCACAAATTGTAATTGAGTTCATCAAATAGGTATTATCAAGTTTTCATACAGATGATTACAATTCAGTGCAGTAACCTGCCATAGACCGCATGCAGCCCGTATATTGCACTCAACTAGGTAGTGAAATTTAATTAGTGAGCATTTGAATGACCAGCGTCCATCCTAATCCTGTTAACTGATATTAATCCCACTTGAACAAATTACGAGTCATGACACAAAAGGAAATTATTACTAGTTCAATTTAATTTTAAGTGTAATTTAGTGCGGTGGCGGTGGCGTGGCGGCGGCGGTGGCCGCTACGTGGCGGTGGCGGGGTGAGCTAGTCTGGAATGTTGATTGAGTTTTGATTTGAATTCAATGGTAAAGATACTTTTTTAAATTTAATTTCGTGTTTGATTCCGGTTATAAAAGCGCCAGCGTGTATCTGGCAATGGCTTTGAGAGCCTATGTTACCTACGCTACGCTATGCTCATAGTTATAAAACTAGTTTGCCATACGCTCACCACCTCGTTTGTCTCGTTGGGAATAGCTAATGCTTTGTGTAATGTGGGCATTGCAAGTGCCCTTGCATGTCTCCTTTCGGGGTTACGTATGATATACGTGCAGGTTTCTTCTTGACTAAAATTGCTGAAAAAAATAATACGAGTATATAATAATATCGTTTTAAATTTTTATTCGGCTCTGCTACCATTAAAAAACTGAAAAACAGCGTTAATAAACAGTGAATGTTGTACGACCACTACATTGGATCATGTTTTTCTGTTCTAGAAAAATTTACTCTCTGGCACCGTCCCAATTAAGTAGTTCACTATATCTATCTATCGGAAAATAATAATTGTAACCGTCATATTCATAAAAAGTTAAAACATGGACTAACTAGTTGACATAATTATATCAACACAGATTAGTTTGTACGTATTTGATTAGGTTATGAGACCTTTACTAACAATGCACTAGATCTTTTCTACACATGTAATGCATTAAAATTTGTCTCTTTCTGAATAGTGTTTGGTTCGCGTTCTAGACTAAGGGTCATGAAGTGTATACCGTAGACAGGTGCAACCACACTCAGCTGCAGAACACTTGCTCGGAGTACAGAGACAAGCACGACTCGCGATGCGCTATCAAATTGTGTTTATTGGCTAACGTAGGCATATTTATGATTTCGCTCACTGACTCATTGGCTGCGCTACGTTGTTGCGGCATCATTTCAAACCTATTCGCGTGTTTATAAAGGAAATGTCAAACATATCATCGCCACGCGGTAGGTAAATAAATTATGACTGAAAGTTGTTGTGCCACGATATTAACGGCTTTGATAGGTACGAGGTACATACAATATCAGAGGCGTGCACACCATATTATAGGCAAAAATACCCCTTACCTACCTTAGTATTTTGGGTACCCGACCTAATAATAGTTATTGCTAGATCTTTTTTAGACATAGGCTAACGAAGTTCCTGTGTATGGTAGGTGAGTAGATAGGTAGGTACCTATATTTAGGTAACGACAAGTTACCTATACATAGGTGTCAATCCGTGGGGCTTACTTTTTTTATTACTGCCTACCTTGTCGTAAAAGCCAGTGCACGCCACTGTGCAATATAGTGTAACGTGTTCTTCCGATGGCAGGGAGGATTTTAGTTACAGCATCTGCAACTACACTTCGAATGGGTACGACGTTAAATATATGCTCATTCATTATTACGTCCACTGCTCGGCATAGGCCTTCCCTATCTGTCCTATGCTTTCCTCCGCCAAGAAGCTAGTTGGTTAGTCACAAGATAGGTTATCGGGATGTTGTATTTGTTTTATTTCTATTAGCAACAAGTGGCGGTGACACGTCACCACTCGCGAAGATAGTTACAATATCAATCAGGTTAATTATATTTTAAAGATGAATAATATAAGTAGACTTGTAACAATCGGCATTGATGTTCTTCTACATTCAGTACATAACCCAGACACTATCTACCCACACCTCACACAGTCGCGGCGCACCGTAATTAACTGTGTTTTCGCAAACCTTCTTTAGCAACACGGTCGCACTCATTTTAGGACTGTGCCTCTATTAGACTAAAAATGTATTGGTAAATGTCCAAGGTTAGGCAAACCGCTGGTCCCGGCGATATAAATAGCGCGAGTTGGACAGATGTCCCGCGGGAGCCCCACTCTCCCTACATTCTGAGTAGTGTACGCAGCCACATTCTTCATTCTCTGAATAAAAAATCAACAAAGCGATTTTTAAAGTGTTTATACTAAACGTGTCGTTTCCTGGTGTAGCTTACCTACCTAGTCCTTGCGCTTGCGCTGTTGTTCGATTAGGTTGGGACTTAGGCAGAAATCAGATGACTTCTCTGCCACTAACTTTGTAAAAATATATTCGCTTAATTTGTTTTTTGTATAAGAAAATACAAAAATCTCTTAACAATAGATTTCTCATATTGTCTACTCGTAGTAGGGAAACTCATAACACAATTTTAATAGCTACCGGTATGATGTTTGATACATTTGTTATATGACCTATTTCCTCTGTACCTACACTGCTTCGATATTGGATATATGGCAGGAGGTGATTGGCACTCAATATTCGCACGTGGCCCTGCTACAGCTACGCCAAAAATACTATGCACTATGCAGCGCATTTACGAGTTGCCACGCGTTTGCAGTTATGTTCGCAATAAACGTAATATCTAGGATAAGCATGAATATAAATCTTAGTAGATGTCGTGGTTTGGTCAGTGTGGTTTCTGAAGCGCTCGTTGCCTATCTCTTTATATTTTTAGGAACAAGATGACGTCGACGACTGTTGGGGGTCAAGACTGGGCTGGGAGACTAGGAGATAATGGTGGTGGAGTCTTTGAAAATGTCTTCTAATCCTCTTCCGCTGCATTGTACAAGCAACTACATAACTTTATACATGAAACTATTTCACCTTATCTTATGAGAATGCTAGCCGTGTGGTGACGGCGAATAGAATACATGTGTCTTCATCCCAGCCCAATTTTTCGTGGCGGTCATAAGAGGCGACCGAGGGAGCTCTCCAGAGGACGGGCAGCAGCGCTCTCTGTGAGTTAAACCACAACACCACTGCGATCGCCAACCCGCCTGCCAAGCGTGGCGATTACTCGCATTTCACCCCAAATGACGGATCTCATTGGGGGAGGCCCTCGTCCAGCAGTGGACGTTATGTGGCTGATGATGATGATGATGAGAATGCTAGTTGCGTATTGTAGATACTAGCGGACGCCTCGTAATTTTATCCGCGTAGTTTTACTTAATGAGCCGAATTTGCCTACTGTTCAAGTTTATAATGGAAGTGTATAAGTATACAAAAAATCACGTAAACAGTTTCAGTTTTTACATACTTAGAAGGAAGTGGTATAGACACGTGGAGGTGTTAGTGAGGATGGTGTGGCGTGACGTGTCATCTGTCAGTGTGTGGCGTCCTCGGCCCTGACACTTGACAGTAACGAGCCGCGCGCACCTGATGACAGCTCAACGATGTTTACTTAACACTCGCAAAGCACTGCGGAGTGTCGTTTAAGCAATAACCTGCTCCCTAAGGATTACCAGATGTGTTAGTGGCGCTAAAGAAACGTTTGATTTATGTAGAGGAGTCACTCCGAACAATATTTAATTTGCAAACACAAATGCAGAAGTGTTCTAAGAGCAATGATATTTTATAAAAAAACACTTTCTATGTATTAAAGCGTTTGACATTTCTATTACTTAGGTATTGTAATCTAGAATGAAAGCGGATAGAAGTGGACGGTGGGTTATATACTTAGTAAGTGTGTTATTAACGCATCGATAGTGTGTATTAAAATTGCTATAACAACTTTCTTAGCCAAAATTTCTCGGGTGTAGTTTATGGGGCATAGTTGTAGTGCAGTTATCCGGTAAATGCATTGGTGTAGCGATTCCGGGAACTCGCGGTACATTCGCGCTTCCGGCGCACGTGGCGCCCCCTCTCCCCCCCCCTCCGCTCCCCAGCGCCTCCGGGCCCCGCGACCCCCCCGCCCCTCCCCGCCCGCATCCGGCCGCCACTGCCACCGCCGCCGCACGTCGCCACAAGTTATTACTTTTACATCGCCATTATGATCATACCGCGATATTGGTTTGAAAGCTCACTTTAGACTAAAGTGTGTTGCTCCTCGAGGGATAGATTATTGCTTTTCTAAAAATGGCTTATTCCTTACCCTGTATAATATGTGAAGCTCAGATCAAAGACAAATCAGAAGGTCGACAATTAATCAAGAAGATGTTTATATTGAATTTGTTTCAAATTTGTAAATAGTTTAAAAACTTGCGCAAGAGCTTTATTAATTAAAATACCTACGTGTGTCGTTTTGGATAAAAAATATTGTGGTCCTCTACGGATGGTGGCGTAAAATTAAATGCTCCATAAACTACTGCGGTACTACGTATGGGTAAAATGCTTTTTATAGAAGAATCTTTGACGTAATGGGAGTTTCCTTGACTAAAACTACCCAATTAATTAGTTGTATTCTCCAAAAAGAGAGACAGGGACATGTAAGTGTCAAACGCAGTTGGGGCCCGTCCATCGCCAAGTCGCTGGCGGGAATAATGAGCAGTGACGGCTATTACGGGCGGCATGTGCGCTTGTTTGTTTGCTAGCCGTCGATCTCTTCTATTCCCGTAGGCGCGTCCCGCGAGCTGCGCGGGGCCTGCACCTGACACTCCGCTGGAATGCAGCGGCATACCGATAGACAACCTCAAGAAACACTTACTTCGTTATCAAATTATGGGTAACATGTGGACGCGGGGGCAAGTCTGCTGCACTCTCGTAGCTGGATCGCTCTGGCATCGTAGCGGCAAACGATGTGCATCGCTGCTTTACTACGGACGATGGTCAAATGAGAGTAATGATAAGCAATGCACATCGTTTAGCGCGATGCAACTACTAGTGTCTGGAAAACTTAGGCCACTAGAGGTCCGTCAAAAGCGACAATTTCAGTAGTACTCCTGGATAAAACAGATATGCCTCCTGCCTAAATATTGACTAAGTATAGACTCTTGTTGCAAAAAATGAAGCGACGTACACATTTGTCTGACTGTATTATGTATGATGCATCAGAAAGCTATCAGTTTCATTTGTTTAACATGATTGTGTTCACATTTATCTGATACAGTGTCTTAACTGACAGATATAAGGAAACGATACCATTTTAATGCATGACAGCACAAGTTAGTACGTGGCTCTACGATACAAAAACATGATTCAAATCCAGTTTAAAGCAAAATAAAAAACAAAGCGTAACAAAGTTTATTATATTGTCAATATGTGTGGAGAAGACCGTCGGTGGTGGTGGCGCGACAAGACAAAGGCGGCCCGCATTGTCGATTGTTCTCGTGTCGACTAATTACAATACCCCGGACAAATAACTTAACTTGTTTGGCATAATGTTACACCCCGGCTGAGTCACGGCGGCGGCGGCGGTGGGCACGTCATCATCGCGTCACGCGGCTACAAATGAAGTGATGAAAGTGCACGTTTCTTTTTGCCGTCAGATTCCCACAGCGGCGGCGGCGGCAGCGCGACGACTGCTCCATACAAATTGTTCATTAGAATTTTCAGCGTGATTTATTCGGACGGTTTTTTGTGTTGTATTGCGTTTCATTACGAGTCCACGGTGTGCGACGCAGGACTTAATATGTATCGACGAAAGTCATCATTTAATTATTACAATAAAAGTTGTACTCATGTTTTTGCTCCCGAAGGGATGGTAGGAAAAGGGGGCTATGGTAAACCTAACATATCTATACCCTTTTTACCGTTTTAAGACTAGGATTTGTCATACGTTTTACTACCTACCTTTTAATTCATATTGTAAAAACTTTACTACCTTCTAAGTAGAATTAATTTTAGATGTCTGTACAATGTATCTCATCAGGGCACCTACAAATTCTTATGTACTGTACAGTCCATCGCACTAATCTAGGGAGATACTCTCAATTGGCAAGGATCGCCATTGCATATAGCAAAATATCTATTTTTTATATAGATATTTTTAAACCTTGGGTTCATATATCTCTTAGATCAACAGCTTGGTATTTCTAACTAAATTTTCTCGGTTTCTTCTGGCACCAGCTCTGACTTTCACTCTTCACACTGTATAAAACATACACTTTAGCGGAAGCTTGCTTCTTGGTTGCGCCTCTGCTCAAACACAATAAACCCTTATCGACACACTATTTGTATTCATTATTATAATATGTAAATTGTATTGCAATATTTAGTTTATTGATATATTGTGCTACTCATGAGTGCCGGCAGAATACCAGCGTCACGGGCAACCGTGGCAATATGCTGAGTCGGCGTCTCGTTTTTGCTGACAGACACAAGAACGATAAATAGGAATGCTGCATTTAACATGCACTGTATGTGTAATCCATTGTACTGAATTGTTGTTTGTGTGTTTTTTAGCAAAAATAAATGAATGTCTATGTCTATTTTCAATATCGATATCTCGGTACTGCGAAATTAAATTCTTGTTTTATCCGCCACTTCATGTGTCTAGTATTTTTTTTTTTTGCTTCTTGTTTTACTGTTTACTAATGCGAACCATGCTAATTATTGTCAACCATTGTCCAACTAGTGTACCTATTTATTGATTGACTACTTAGTATTCAAATATTAGTGGAAGCCTAAACCCAAAATGAAGTAGGGCAACATTAACATGTTATACAATGTAACCATTGTACGTATAATTAAAATGCTCAATATAGTGTGTAAGTATACGTGTGTGTGTTGATTGTCCTTAATTTATAAATAAATACTCAAAATGATACTATAGGAGGCAGGCTGGAAAATGATGAAATTGAGGATCCCTATTTTAAAATAATTTATAAAAGCTCTCCAAAACTCATCTAAATTTGGACTTTGATGGACGAATTGTACCTAAGGACGTTACCTACTAAAAGTGTACAAAATCCTTTAATTCTGTAAATTAATAATATATAATATTTTACAACAA
>SJJU01029391.1:0-11583 GCA_012932125.1 Conopomorpha cramerella | reverse complement strand
GTAAGTCTTCTACAATTTGGATTCAGAAGTACATAATTTTCCATACATTTTAGAGGAAGAGACATACTGACGGCGCTACGCTGCTCTCAAATCTAGCTGTGTTTGGTCTAAGATGTAAATAACCAGTTTGCGGATTATGTTTCCATGCAGCATGAGCACATGCTTGATGGAAAGTTTAATGAGGAAGTGGAAACGGAATCTGCACATTAACAAAAATCTCTGTTTACCACTTGTTTATACACGATATATGTGTATGTTTGCTGAGTAGCCGCTCCGCTGGTTAGAAGTAGGTAGGTACGTAACATTTCGTCACTAAGCCAAGGTCTAACTAAGAACGGTACTTGTTATGAATTATGTAAATTGTTAAAAAACGTAACTTACTTTGGTGTGCAGATATTTTTTAAACTATTAGTAAGGCATTTGTACTATTACGGTACACTATAATTACTAATACCTACCTACTATTGTTTTCAGGTAAATTTCGTTTATTTCAATTATCGACATGACTGTCTTCTGTCTAGGTCTTAATGGCGTTATCAGACACTTCGCAGTCAGATTTTGTCGCTCTGTATTTCATCGTTACGTGATTGATAACAGATTGGTTGAATAGCGATGGTAATCACTTGTAGGCTTTCTTGCTTTTACTTTTTTATCTTTTATCTACCTACCGGTTTGCCACAAGCTAGAACGAGATCCACATTATAGAAATTACAGTAAATTTACATTTATAAAACGTTAGTATATAATTGAGCAACAGGATCTTCTGCCTGAAAGAAATCACTCCTAAATGCAATCACACATTCAATAGGTCACCCACCTTCATCATCATCAGCCACATGAGGTCTATTGCCATCCCATTCCATCACAATAACAACCAGACTACGAGTGCCTCGATAATCGAATAATTTCAAATAGTTTAGAATTCATGACCCAATTAGAGTGTTCATCCTATACTAGAGTCCGAGCCGATTAAAAATGGAAATTGACTGCGCCTCAAACATTAGGTACGTTCTACGTTTAATACTGTCAGTGTACAAGTACCTATAGTAAATGAAAATAATGGTTTACTGCACTTTGATTGAGTTATCGATTGGTATTGTGAACAAAAGTAGGTAACTATTATAAAAAGTATAAAGCAATAAAAACACAGAAGCTAGTAGGTCGCCTATGTAAGAGCGTGTCTAGTGACAGATTAGGTACCTATTCAATTGGTGGTTTTATTTAGAACCGGCTAAATTAAAAGTTAAGAACTAATGTTTATAGAGATACTTTTTCCGATCTATTCATGATCATGTCTATGTAGTACTTTTACCGTAAATACGGTACCTATATCAAAAAGCGGCGCAGATTAAATGGGATTGGGCTGGCCACGTTGCGCGTATGTCACCGGAACGTTGGGAAAATAAGGTGATGACCTGGCTCCTAACGAACGGAAAGAGGCAACGGGGCCGCCCTAGGAAGAGATAGTGCGACGAGATCGTCCAGGACAGAAACTGGTGGACATCAGCGCAGAATCGGGAAGAGTGCAAAAAGGGAAGAGGCCTTTGCCCTGCAGTGAGATCCAGTAGGCTAGTAATAATGGTATATATCACTATTCGGAGTTTATACCACAGTTCTATTATTTACTCAAGAAAAAGCAATACCTAGAGCCTGCACAGCTCATTGCATTACGTATTTATAAAGGTGGCGTACGTCACGTCACGCCCCTATCCACTGTAATTTATCGATTCGACACATAAACTGATAAGGACAGGTATCTGGAGGTGACAATATTAGGAATTTGTGATTGAAATAACACAGAGATTGATAAAAATGTGGGCATCATGCACATTATGAGGTGTGTTATAGCAGTTGGTGTACCTACCTACTAATTGTCTCTGCCCATCTGGGAAACAGTTGTGAAGTTACACATAAAAAAAATGTTACCAAGTTAGTAACTTAGTACTTTTACAAGTAACAGACCTTAGGAAAATCCGATAGTTAGAAATATTTATGGTACATACAATGAAAATTACTTACAAATATAATTTACCTACTCATTTCATTTGTCCTATTAACATTTTACTTACTATTTTTTTTTGCAATTCCCTGTATCGGAAAACATATGAAAATGTAAGATCAATGGGTGAACTAATTGGAGTATGAAATGTATTTTCTTCGCGAGAGGTGGATCATTCATCCTTAATACTCTTATTCTATTTAAGCCGCACCTGTCAGGGGAAGAGTGATGTAAGTATAATCCCTAATGAGGAGCCCTAAGCAGCTAATCACAAGGAAGCAGCAGGAAGTATATCCAACTTCCTTTTTTTTTTAATAAACTAGCTTCTCCATACCTGTCCTATAGAACATAAATTACATACATTTGAACAGTAGGTAATTAATGTTCCAGCTCTATAATTACATTGTATAGGTAGGTATGCATTTATGAATCACGCCATTTACCCTATTAGTAAGTCAGAGGTTAAATAGGGGGAAGGAGAGGTTAAATAAAAGAGCAAAATTGTAGTTAAATGCCTGCCAATATTTAACCTGTCACAAGGCACAGGTAGTGAACCTATTTCTTGTTACAAGCAAGCAATTTCTGGAAACAAGCAAGTTTTGCTTGTCAAGTCAACAAATCATATTGTTTTTATATTTTAATTATTGTGGAGTGCAGTGCTCCACATCAAACTGGGGATCTTTATTCTGTTGTAAGACACTTAGGGCTCACTAGCTCAGATATTTGGATAATCAGAATAGTTGGATAATTATAAGTTTATAATTATAATCAAAGCACCTATTTAATGAACATACACAATGATAATAATCATGTAACTGTGATAATTTTAATTGGATGAGTATGCTATGTAAATATAATGCACCATAGTAGATATGCATTAGTAATGATGTTGAACTATAAACATTATAGGTACATGCACACAGTTCAGAGTTTCACTGTACAATATTATATTACTCAGCAAAATAAAATCACAAATTTGGAAATATAAAATTATTCTCCGTCACTTTACTAGATTCATTGCACTTCAGATTCTGTCATAAAATAATTAAGTAAAAAAACTTACCCATCCAAGCTCTTGCAGGGTCTCACATTAGCATAGAGATCAAATTCCTTTCTCAAAGCTAAGTTAAGTGACCTGTATCCTTTGCCTACAGGTGTCATCAGTGGCCCTTTGAGACCGATTTTGTTGGCATTGACCGAGTCAATAGCCTTTTGTGGGATACCAAACTTGCCATCAGGACCCTGTAAATAAATAAAAATTTACAGCATTTTTTTTTACAATTTCATTAGTATATCAATATATTAGTACAACAAATACACTTTCAATCATAGTATAAAATAAAACACTTACCCTCACAGCAGTTACATCCACCTCATCCCATTCAATGGGAACTTTAGCCGCTTCAAAGATTTTTTGGACAGCCACAGTGATTTCTGGGCCGATGCCATGGCCGGGAATCAGCGTAACCCTGCGCACACCAGTGCTGTAGGATCTGCTGGCTGGTACCTACACAAGTACACACGAACCTTGATAAATCTTCCTGTCTAACCTCAACTCACAGAAAAATAACATAAAACTAAAATAAAAACAATAGTAACCTCATTTTTTATCACCCCAGTGGCTGGAGCCCCCTTGATTGCAGTCGGCTCGAACCACTTTAATAATTCTAAAACCAATTTACTTTCACGAAAAGGTTTCAGAAGCACTTTTATGTAATTCTGCGACATAACTATAATTCTATTTTTGGACGTAAAGTAAAAGAGAAAAGGCGCTATCAGGGGCAGTTAAGACAGGGATAACATGCGGGTTTATGCAGTGAACGTAAATAAGTAACCCTGAGTTAGAAACTTACAATTTTCCTGATAATTCTTGCAGCCATTTCCAGATTTTTATTTTACGACAGCTATAGATTCCGCGGCTAAGGAGGCGGAGAGGGGGGCGGGGCGGATGTTGCGATTTGACATCGACGCATGACCGGAAGTGCGCAAGTTTGACGTTTTAGTTCCTACGTCTTGTCCTGTGAGCCAAGTTTAAACCAAGGGCTGTGAATAATGGCCAGGGCCAGGGGACACTCCGAGGCCTCCTCTATTACCCGTCACGATCAAGCTATCGGAAAAGCTGAACTAAAGCCGATAGAAACTACACTGCACCGGTGCATCGTCTACATTTCAATGGCGATCTTCTTATGAAAACAAACACCAAAATGCTTTCTTGGCAGATAAACAAACTGAATTTGCGTAAATCATAAGTTTAAACGGATTCTGTACCACGGAGCCATCTCTAGCTCATTACTTTGTGTCGTCAATGACTAGTATTGGCTGTATTGTTGTAATGCCTTTTGTCTTCCCCGCAAAGAAACAATGTAAAAAAAAAAACAAATCTGTCAATGCAAATTGACATATTACAACCTCTAAAATTGCAATGCAAAATAAACTCGTCTATTTTGGTCTGAGAATATAAAGAATCAACTATTTGAATTGAAAATAATTTATAAATGTATTCTTATATTACGATGAATACCTGTCAGTTTCGGCTTACCAGTTGTGTTGATAAATACAGAAGAGCGTTCAAGTTTTGATGAGAGAAGCAGCTTCCTTTTTGCTTCATTTGAGAATCAACTGTAATTGATCATTACAGTATAAAAATGGATCAGTCACTATCCTCCAAATTGTCATCACTTGTTCAAATATCACAGTGCAAATTGAAAAATATTTTAATTCAATGTGGTGATAAGAAAGATTTGATAATTGATCCAACTCTTATAAAACCTTTGGAGAAAATTTGTGGAGTATCATGGTTAAGGTAAAATCACCTTTTATTGTAATAAGAGTTCTGTCTATTTCTTGTAAGATTCTGATTTTTGTATGTCCAGTGCAATATTACCGTGCGTTTGCACCAACAAACATTTTATCAAATCCTTACATAAAACTGTGTTTTTGTGTCGTGTTTAGCCTAGCGTTCGCACTGCACTATAGAAAAACATGTTTGTAGATTTTATAGCAAACACAAACATTTAAAGTTTAGACACAAGTTTTGAGGTAAAAATCTCAAAACCTTGCATGTTTGAACTTTCGTTCGCACCAAAAACAAGTTTATAAATCCCATCACTACTTTTTGAAGGTGCAGAAAGGCGTACCAGGTGGATTCAACTATATCATCCAGACCTGCACCAGACTTTGCCTTTGTTTTGTTGTATTCCCTGTTATAGTGGATTTTCACTTTTTTTCAATTGCCGTTTTATCAAAAGTGGACATTTCTACCGATATTTTTTCTATTGAGTCTCGTTTTTTATGCGGTTTTTGTATTCCGGAGACTTTGGGTTCCAGAGACATGGAAATCCATGCCATAGTTCTATTAATTTCAGGGTGTCAGCTTTGGTCCACTCCATTTCGCACGTTGTAGGTAAACAAGTAATCCGAAGTGTTCGGAAAACACAAAACTCTGTTTAAAACTTTTGTCGAAACTTGTATTGGAACATATACACACACCGGTGCGAACGCTATAAACGTCAAATCTCGAAACTATTGACATAAACAATGTTTTTTTTTTGGTCCGAACGCAACTTGGTGCGAATTTAAAAATTAATCTTGAAACTTCGACGAATTTCGTTGGTGCGAACGCGGCCACTAACAAAATATATTTGAAAACTTGTTAAACTAAACAAATCTGCAAATCTTTGCATGTTTTGAGTTTCTGGTGCAAACGCAGGGTTATATGTACAAAATATATTTGAATGTTTCAGACAACATGGGGTTGACAAAATCTACAAAATGGATCTACAACTTGGTTCTACAACCAATACAAACAGAGTTTACTTTATTCCAGCTTGCACCAACAAATACAAATGTGTTCTTGATCAAATATCATCAGTTCTTAGTCAAAACTCTAGTTTGTCGGATCAGAATTGCTTTCACATCATAATTGTCCCAAAAGTTGTTTGTTCATTTGATTCAATACTGGAAAACCGAGGCCTGTATGGTATTGTGAAGCTCTATACATTTACATGGGAATTAATGGCATTGGATGAGCAGCTGCTCAGTTTAGAGCAACCATTTTTGTATAAACAACTTTTTGTAGAACACAATAATTCACTGTTATCAAGTATATCTATGTCCCTGTGGACACTCTTCCATGTTGTTGGAAAACCAAAGGTTTTAATGTCATTGGGAAAGCTCTCTGCTAGCGTCTTAGATATTATGGAAATCTATAATGAAACATATATGAGGGATTTTCTAAGTATTGAAAGCTCTCAAGAGTTTGGTGCTGTAGTTATAATAGATAGGGACCAAGATTATGCATCCACTTTACTAACACCATCAACATACAGTGGCCTGCTCTCTGAATTATTTAATATTAACTGTGGTAATTTAGATCTCAATGTTAAAAATACTAAACTAAAGAAAGGAAAAGTAAACTTTACCTTTGAAGAAGAAAAAGAAACTAAGAAAAGTACAGTAATGACATTGGATGGTTCTTTAGATAACCTATATGGTGAAATTAAACATCGGCATTTCTCTGAAGTACTCAGTGTGTTGAGTTCTAAAGCCAAGCTTCTAAAGAATGAAGACATCAAAGCTCTAGGTATCCAGGAAATTAAACAGTATGTAGCAACTAAACTCCAGCAAGTTGCAATGTATAAACAAAACCTAGTGAATCATGTTCTGGCATCAGAAACTATAATAACAGAAATGAGCAATAAATTTGAAGATCTGAAACTTACAGAGACTGAAATGTTGAACAACAGAAATAGAAAATCAAACTTCACATTTGTCGATGAGAATTTTGGTACAGACATACATATTTACAACAGTCTGAGGTTGATGTGCCTTTTGAGTCTTACTCAAGGACTCACCTATGATGAATACAATACTTTGATATCAAAATATTTGCTTGCCTTTGGCCACAAGTACCTTTATATTTTCAATAATCTTATAAATGCAGGTTTACTAGTCCAACCATCTAGTCCGAAGCTGTCACTCAATATCTCAAATATTTCAAACATTCCAAATTTTAGCACCCTTAGTGACCACTTACCAAAATGGCAGAACTCATTTCAATCTGCTGCAAATAAATTAAAAATGTTACCTTCCCAATCCGACAAGGAAACTAAGAGTTCCCCAAGTTATGTGTTTAATGGGGGTTACATTCCTCTAGTATCAATAATATGTAATGCATTGGCAACATCTGAGAATCTATCTGAAGTATTAAACAAACTCTCAGTTTTAAATGATCTAAAACTTGGAGGCAAAATAATGGATAGAACAAAGACTGGCATGGAGACACTAAATGAGAAACTGTCCAAGATAAATATAAATAACAGTGACCTAGAATTTGGTTGCAAAGATGCCAAATCTCTGTTGAAGATATTGAAAACAGATCCAAAGTTTGAAAACATGTTCCCCCTAAAGCCTAAGAGTATTTTACTGTATGTGATAGGTGGTGTAACTTACGCAGAAGTTGCAGCTTGTAATGTAGTTCAAACTGTGACAGCAAGTAAAATATACATTGCTAGTGACAGCATAATCTGTGGAGGGGATCTAATGGCTGCAATTGTTTAAAAATTATAAAGAAACAAAATAAATTGAATTGTCTTATATTTAATCAAATGTAATAGTTTTAAGTTCTAATTATTTGTAAAAAATGTATAGTTAAATAGGTACTATTTATGTCAAATAATCGGTACATTTATTTATATTCTATATCACAGTAACAATAAGTTTAGTTACATAAAAAAGATTTTATACACCTTTAGAAATTGGTTACATTTGATATAGTAGAGTTGAATTGAGCAGAAGCAAATTATATTCGTAATTATATAACTAAAGCATGTGTTTCATCTTAGTGAGTATCAACCGAAATTTATAAAATGTGAAATACCACTTCGTCGTTAAACATATACGACAGGAGGTATATTTTTTACACCTATTATTGGTACAGAAGTTTATTTGCGCCAGTATTGGGCAAACTTATGGAACTGTTCGACCAGTGCCGCCATAACAGCAGTAACAGAAATATCTAGAAGATTCTGGAAGTACGCTACCGCCTCTTCGTCTCCTAGGTCCAATCTGAAAATAAAAAAACATTAAAATTGTATTCATAAAGTTAGGACAGCGGTAGTGTGAGAAGTTCACTAAAGAGTTGGTAATTTTTTTGCCAAATACCGACAAATTTGTGTGTTTCCAGTTTGTCACACCCTCTCTTGGAATAGTGTTACAATCTGGGAAAAAATATCAAAACTCCTTACAAGTTTGTAACGGTGTTACAAGAGGGGGTGTGACAAACTGGGAACACACCGACAAACTGGTCTAACGACTCAACAAAGAGACATTAAGCGCGGTAACTTCCGTAGTCGAACCGTGCAAGCAAGCTTATCGCGAGGCGAAGCGATTGCAAAAAAGATTTCAGAGTTGATATATGTGTTGAACATAACGTACCTGAGTTTGTCTTGAACTTTCTTGACGGCCTTGTCGGGTTCCAGAGCAATATCGGGAACGGAAGCGTCAACCATCAAGGAGAACAGGTTGAGGATTATGTTGGCATGCCTGAAAATAAAAAATAATAAGTACGCGTACAACAGCATCTATAAAAAAATGCGGAACTAAATGAAAAACACAGATGGCGCTTCTTAAGCTCATACGAAGCAATGAGAGTGAGTCATGGAAGTTTATTTGATAGACTGAACTTGGAATGAGAATCGATTAAGGCGAAACTAGTGCCTTTTATTAGTTCATGAGTTTTCATCCTCATTATTTGCCTACTTGTGTGGACATCAGGAATCCATTGTACACTTGCGAACGGCAATTAACGGATATGGTCACAGTAAATAAATAACTACAACCTGAGTCCCAAAGCTAAGCTACACGTTCGTTAATTATAACAATTCATATAATGTATTTACTTACCTCCTCAAGTGCAAGAACGCAGTGTAACACTGTTTCCTGAAGTGATGGTACAACTCAGAATGGACCCCTCCCATGGCTTCCACCATCTCCCTGCTGAGCTTCATAGGCGGTGGCAGCGGCTTTGGGTCTCTACCAAGAATGTAGCCGAAGTCAATGTGGAATAACGCGCCGTTCTTGCGTAGAAGCAGGTTGTCTAAGTGACGATCTCCTACGCCTGTCGTTGTGAATTAAACAGGTTAGGAATAAATAGCCTTTGATCAAGGGGCATCAAGCTATAATCATATCATCGAGCCTACATAAAATAATGTCTACGACGTAAGAACAAAGTAATCGGTGGTTTTAATTTAGATAGGTACATAATTCATTTGAAGGAAGACTCAACTTTAGGGATATCAGTGTATAAGGATTTTTAGGCGAAACACGGGGAGTGTTCGATGGTAGTATTAGTTGTATAATTGCTAAAAGATTCCTAGGAAATATCTTCACAATTTCTATCCACTTAGGCCATACGTTTTGTATACTATATGACTCTTCCGTTAACATCACAACGTGAGTTAGCTAGGTACCTCTCATCCTCTACATTCCGCCTGCCACATTTATACTGACAGTACGTAGTTACAGAAAATCCAGAAATAAGCCAAATAAGTAACAACGATACGAACCTAATAGATAAGTGATGACGCAATATCCAGCACAACTTCTAACATAAGTGTCCATAACTTCGGGTTTTATACCGTACTGTGCCCCTTCGCACGGGTTATACTTCCGGAAAAAGTTCTGGATACTTCCTTCCGCCGCAACCGCTTCGGCAACAGTCACAGACTCAACGAATTGCAGGAATCCATGTTTGGAACTAGTCGCCAAAACTTTGTATGGCGTCAACTTTAAATCTAAATTCTCCCTTCGCAACAACTTGTCCATTAGTGTTATCATTTGCAATATAAGTTGGTCCTGGCGTAAATCGTCGCCATGTTTGAAAATGGCTTCGTATTCAACGCCCTCTGTTGTCAAAAAGGTGAGTTTGGACGGCATGAGGGCAGATTTGAAGAGACTAGCCTTTTTCGCGACTATTCCTTTGATCGTGACGTTAGGGTCTAGAGGGAAGGGCATCGGTTCAAAGTTTGTAAAGTTGAATTTAAACGCATCAGGGTCGGCGAGTAGTTGCTGAAGTCTTTCCGCTTTCTTGTTGCGGTTCCCGGACTCCCTGGCGACTGTTTTGACGAGCTTCACCAGTTTGTCTATGAACACTTGCTGACGGGCTAGGAAGGAGCGCGTACGCTGGTGATCTGTGTTGCCAGCTGCAAAAAAGGTATTCGCACAAATCAATATCACTATTACAGCCGTAATAAAATACCAAGTACTCTCCTAAATCTAAAACACGAACTATGCTTGTTTTTGATCTTCACAGCTGAATCTTCAGATTGATTTTTTTACATGTTACGTGCATAAATACCTAAGTACATACTGTCACTTTCATTATATCCGTAGTGACAATGACAGCGTGGATTGCAGGAAATAATATCAAAAAAATGCGTTCGAAAATTCGACCGTTAGACTTTGAGACAGAAAACATAATTATCTTCGCACGTACCATGCCTAAGTGTATGCGAGAAGGTCCTCATGACAGCGAGGTACATCCTGGTGACGTGTGTCTGCGGCTGTTGTTCGCATTCCACCACGAGATACCAGTACAGGTAGTTGGCGAGCTCGCGGCTGCTCAGCGCGCGGGATATGAGGAACGCCGCCAGGCTGCCTTCTGTAGGGGCTGCCTCTTCGCTGTTGGTGGACATTATATTAGTAATTTATTATTATCAGTTTAAGTGGAATAATGCTGATCAAAAGCAATTTATCTCCCTCTTCCTCTCCTGAAATGAATTAATATACTATTTACTGCACACTGCATATTACAATATATTAAATTAACAAGCCAGAACAAAAACTGGTGGACATCAGCGCAAAATCGGGAAGAGTGGAGAAAGGGAAGAGAGGCCTTTGCCCTGCAGTGGGATCCAATGGGCTAATAAAAAAAAAATTAACAAGGGAATAATTTCGACCTCATCCCTCAGAGCGAATCATGCCAGGTATCTAATTACCGATCTTGTCTGGGCTGATTTTATAAACTATAAAAGTACAGGAGACAGAAACACTGGGGAATAGAATAAATCTCATTTACCAGTTGTTATTTGGTACCCACTTTTCAATTATTACTATGGTTTCAATACAAACACAAAATTGGGAACGAAGAACTGTCCCCAGGAATTTCCGATTCAACACTGCCAATTATTAGAGACTACTAATTGATTTAAACATAGTGCGTGCTGCGGCGCAGATTACTTGTACCCTAACAATGAAATAATCGTTTGATCCTTTTTTTAGACTTTTCAGTTTTTTTTAATTATTTTGCATGCCCACAATACATTCCCAGCAAGGTTTTTTTTTATTACAATGTAATTACCTTAATCTATACTAATATTATAAAGAGGAAACATTTGTTTGTTTGTATTGAATAGGCTACGAAACTACTGAACGGATTTTGATGATTCTTACACTAAAAGAAATCTACGTTTTTCCAAATGAACATAGGCTACTTTTTATATTGTCTAATTACATTTGGCTTTAAATATTGTAAAGAAAAAATAAAATAAATATAAATAAATTTTGTATTGTATCACCATTGCACC
>SJJU01029378.1:0-10301 GCA_012932125.1 Conopomorpha cramerella | reverse complement strand
ATGGAAATCAGACAGCGAGATATATTTACTTATATATATATATTTTTCTTTTTTAAATACATACTTATATAAATAAAACACCCAGACACATCCAACAAGTACTTAAAAGCTCATAACCTAAGCACCTGTCAGCGGTGGGAATCGGACCCACGACCCTACGGGGCAGAGGCAGACATACTGGCCACTTCACCTATATTCTCGCCCGTGATATGTCTTGTCATGTATTTCTTGAAGTGCTTTGCTAGGCCTGCTGTTGTAACACACATCATTTTGGAACGAGATTCTGCTAAATGAACGAGTCCGACTCACACATTTCACAACTTTAACTTCAATAAATCAATGTGGCTACGAGTACAAACATATTTTTTTACCAATCGGGCCGTTCTGGATATATTACCCGCAATCGGTCTCCCGTCGACGTTCTTATCGCAATACCCATCAATCGTATACCTATTTTCCTTTATTACATGTTGAAAAGTTACCCCCTACCACGTTGAGTTAAAAACCCTACCAGTTCATTCAGTCAGTCTACCTGCTATCAAAGCAAACAACCCTTGCAGAAAGTATGCCTCTGCCCAGTCTCTGCACATAAGTGTCATATACATTGTAAAAGACGCTACTTTTTACAACATGTTTAAAATCTCGCTGAACGTTGGCCGATCAAATCGGTGACGTTCAACAAATGAGAAAAAAGTACTTTAAACCTATTTAAGAAATGATTGATGAATGTGGACGAGGATGGAAAGGTACGTCAGGATCTTGTCAGGCTGATTGTCTCCGCCTGCCTCTCTGGAAAACAAGTGTATATCACATTATGTATGTATGGTAATACTGCAATCAAATAATCGTAAAAAATATTAATATATAAAATATACCGGGACATTTTTACACACAGTCACCTGACCCCAAACTAGGATACCCTCTACTATGGGTGCCAGAGACTGATACACTTACATAAATACTTTTTAATACATACATGGATAAATAATTTAGTTATAGTTTGTTCACCCAGAGATTTTTTGTATACAAACATTCAGCGATTCTTCAACTTGTTAATGCAGTGCATATGCACACACCTTCTTGCCTATTAAAATGTAATGAAATATTGTTAATAGATCAGTACAATTTTTCTACATAACAATTAAAAAAACATTTATTAGCTAGTCCATGTTCATGTTAACAATGAACTTTTAAAGCGTTTGAGGAATAATACTAAAAATACACTCGTAGGTACTATGAAGATTTGACAGACTAAAAAAAATAAAACCATGGTTGGTCATGCTATTCAAAATGACACTTAACAGTAAAACAAATCCTTGTAAAAAATGTATTTAAAAAATTGTGTTCTATACCCTCATTTTCCTTAAGAACACTTTAAGATACTCCGACGAAAAAAATTCTTCAAGAGGCACATTTTGAGAAAAGTTCATTTACCAAAACGGAATTTTATTTTATAAATCTTAAACATCTTCTATATGACGTAGTTTGATTTGTGTGTAATTTAACAGAATTTAATTTATTATCTTTTTTAAACAGGGCCATAAAAAGTGGAGACTATAAAGAACCAATTTTTTGTTTGTTTACATAAATTCTCTCATTAAAATGAACAGACAGATAGATATTAAGTGAGAGGCGTGAAGCTATGTTTGTATGTTCATATTGATAATCTTATCATATAATATGTATGTGGTCCTTATAGAGGTCCAGACGCAATCCCTTGGGGTACTCCCGGTACATACATGGCGGTAGGGTGTCCATGAAGATTCTCACACGTCCTTATGGAATATACTACGCATATTGATGTTCTTAGTTTTTTAATTGACTACCCCCTCTCATTTCCATGTACCCTAATATCTCTCCAACACTCAAAATCTGCTTGCTCAAAGGTACTGCTTTGAATTCCTCTGATTCCGAATATGCAGATCCAAAGTCATCCATTTTTCGTCTGACGAGTGCGTGACATTCACACATTATAATGTTTTTTTTAACACAGTGAATAAGAGTGAAGGATACTACACAGTCTGATGTTCAACAGCGATGTGATCTACGATGGAGCGCACTTCTTCATTAGGTACCTATTTAGCCGTGATTTGAATTTTGAAGACCTCCAGACTCTACAGCGTACGAAACACAGACACCGGCAAGTCACTCCAAATCCTTGCGGTTCGCACTACAAAATTTGTCGCAAACTGTGTTGCCGCAAAATCTGATTGATTGTCTGTATGGTAATACTCCAATCGGATAATATGAAGTAACTGCAATTATTATATAAAGTGTTCATGTATAAAGTAAAGTGTTAATATACAAAATGCAGCATAACAAAAATAATCGAATGTAGGATTCTTAATAGTTATTAATTTCCCTGAAATTAGAATTGTTTCTTTTTTAACGATTAGTGGGGCCGTTTCCGAACAAGAGTTATTTCGAATTATTATACGTTTATTGACGTGGTAACTACTTTTACGGTGTTTTTATTGGGCTGACAGCTGCCCAACGTACTAAAGTCCACCACAGCAAAATAGCTATAGGAAGAAATTAGTTGTAAACAGTAAAAATACAAATAATATATCCTGTTCCGCTGTGTGTATTGGCTAAGCGATAAATTAGATAATTGATAATCGGTCATCAAAATTGATTAATAAACAACGAACTTGTCCGCGAACAAACATCTTCCGCAAAGAAACTTCCTTTTTTAATGTCGCTTAAAAAACTGGCGTGCTATTGTAGAGGCCTATGTCAGTCAGTGAACAAATATGGTGATGATGATGAAAAAAACTTGAACTACTAGAACTGAGTACTGCTTTATTGACATACAACTGACTTAAAATTGAGCCAGGTATATATCTTGGGAATAGTTTTACCACCATTATTGATAACGCTTTAAGAATACGGACCTTTTTGCCTTAAATCTTGTTACTTGAATGCCCTCGATGTTACCGCTGCAACTTCTACCAGAATATCCCGCGACTCGACTGGTTTGTTCAACGAATTTATTTCACAGACAGTCTTTTTCGCTGAAAAATTACAGTTCACTCACTCCCAAAATCTGTGACGTATTTAACTTTGTAGAAATGAAAAAAGTCAGCGCAATACAGAGTTAGTCGCTTTTGCTATAAACAAGTTTTAAGGCGTGCTTTTTTTCTCGTTTAAATATTTGCAACTGCTATCGCCAGAATTGTATTTTTAGGTACTTATCTATGTTTAGAGGTAGTATAAAAACACTTTACTTGGTTTCTTTTACGGTTGTAATTTTCACAGACACTCGTGAAATTGAATCGTAATTAGCATATTGTGGAGAGAGTGACAAATGGTTCTGTCCCTCTAATGAGACATTTTGAAGGTGAGTTTATACATATAAACGTCGAGTAGAATACATGTGTCACCACCCCAGCCTAACTTTTCCCGTCGTCGGGGTCGTAGTACGAAGCGACTGAGGGAACTTTCCAGAGGACGGACAGCAGTGCTCTCTGTGAGTTAAACCACAACACCAATGCGATCGCCAACCCGCCTGCTAAGCGTGGCGATATCCATGTTTCCCCCCAAATCATTCGTGGATGTCATAGGAGGGTGCCTTCGTCCAGCAGTGGACGTGATGCGACTGCGTCATGATGATGACGATTATATACGCATAAAAGATATGCCAAGATAGCTATCATACTAAGCAACATGTCAATATGGATGAGGATGTTGATATGGAGTCCCAACGTGGTATTTGGTAACCTACCTTCTCTGCTATGTTAAGAATTGCGGTCCTCATTGAAGTAGGTACATACATATGTTCGCGTATAGCGCAATTATTTTACTTTTTTAAATATTTTTAAAGAATCATACAAGGTGAATCTAAAATAACATTTTAAACTTCAAGTCTACTGTTTTGTAGTCTCTGCTGAATTAATTTCATCACATGTCAATGTCCCCAGACGAAAAATATTCGACCTCTTCATACAAAATGAACAATCCGCTCATAGAAGACTTATGTTAGTGTTTCTGAAATGGATACGGTAGTGTCTACTGAGATAGTAAATTTCGCCTTAAAAGGGTATTTCTGGATCACCCTGTATAGTACGAGTACACCCCGTGTAGTCCACCCCCTGTATAGAACACACTTTCAGTTGACCCCGTCAAGGTGAGATAGATACTCCCAAGAGACAAGGTTGGCCCATCCATCCTCATCGGCAGTTTCGTTAGTTTCAATATTTTCACGACAAAAAGATAACTTGTATCAAACTCCCAATATTTTCCTGTTTTATCTAAAAATGTTGTCGAAGAAAAACAATATCTTATGACTTTTTTTCATTCCATGGGAGAGTTTTTTTCTCTATAGTGCAAACAAGGAAAAGTGACCTGGGCAATTTTTTGTCGACGCTACACTTGTCACAATATTAGATACTAGCTCTTTTATTCCGTTCACGTTCACTTTTGTAGCAGACATTCAACGGTACAAATATTCTCTCAATGTTTGTATCGATATAATATAATTGATGACGCTAAAAAATGCGATCACCACGCCTTCAAAAGATAAATAAAGTGTATGGCCCTATTCGGAAATATGTTTTAAATTTTTAAGCATACAGCGGGAAACGAAACTTTTGAACTATTTATTGATAATGATTCCTACGTTTCCACCGGGCACATATATTCCATGTACGCTGGTTATGCCAAACACGAACAAATGACCAGATCACTAAGCCCATGTCAAACAAGTATCGCCGGTGGAAACGCAGGGCTAGTAAGATATCAAAGATTACTTCTAACTTGAGCGTCTAATTTGAGCTTAGACGTACAAATACGTCTATTGTAAAACAAGTCAAAGTCGATTGTACAACATTAAATCAAAAACTTTGGCAAAACTCGACTGAGTCTCAAAGTACTAAACAGTTTCCTAAAAAAAATGTACCCCCTCATACAAACTTAACATACCTCAGCTGATTTGCATTGCTTTATATCGCCAATGTTATTTATTTAACGTTGTATAATCAATCAGTCATCAAAAAAACGCGGTATCTCAATGCAGCCACGCGGCGCGTTGCGTTAGCGATAAGTTGCGTTGTTTTGTAATCAGCACACTTGCACTGAGCTAAATCGTAGACCACATCGCTGCTTAACATCAGGCAGGATGGTGATCAAACGCTTGTTCATACTGATAAAAAAAGAACTCTAACCCACATTTTTTTTTTGAAATCCGTCTTTTTTTTTAAATAATTGACGAAAATATCGGTGAACATACATAAAAGAAAATTATATATATTTGAGAGCCTCCTCCTTCTTTTTATTTGAAGTCCGTTAAAAATGTGAAGGTCATGTTCAATGAACATGTTCTACCGGAACCGATTTCAGTACAAGGC
Organism: Conopomorpha cramerella; assembly: GCA_012932125.1. NCBI lineage: Eukaryota > Metazoa > Arthropoda > Insecta > Lepidoptera > Gracillariidae > Conopomorpha > Conopomorpha cramerella. Next base: position 4,956 of record SJJU01029378.1, on the reverse strand, counting down.
ACCGTTCTCGAAGTTGTTAAAAAATACGTATGCCTTGGGCAGACATTGCAGTTGGGTAGAAACAACTTCGAGGACGAGGTAAACAGAAGAATTCAGCTGGGTTGGGCAGCATTTGGGAAGTTTCGTCGAGTCTTAACATCAGCGATCCCACAGTGCCTGAAGACAAAAGTCTTCAATCAGTGTGTCCTACCTGTAATGAAATACGGAGCTGAGACGTGGACACTGACGGCACGGCTGGCCCACAAGCTCAAAGTCGCACAGCGTGCTATGGAAAGGGCTATGCTCGGCGTTTTTCTGAAGGATCGAATCAGAAATGAAGTGATCCGACAGAGAACCAAAGTCATCGACATAGCTCATCGTTTCAGCAAGCTGAAGTGGCAGTGGGCCGGCCATATTTGCCGTAGAACCGATGACCGTTGGGAAAACGAGTTCTCGAGTGGAGACCGCGTCTCGGCAAACGGAGTGTAGGACGCCCTCAGGCAAGGTGGACTGATGATATACGCAAGATGGCTGCCAGAAGCTGGATGCAGAAGCCGAAAACAGATCACAGTGGCGTGCAATTGGAGAGGCCTATGTCCAGCAGTGGACAAGTATGGGCTGATGATGATGATGATGATGAAAAATGTGACGGAACTGCAACGTGACCCATTAAATTTCGTACAAAATTTACAACGCAACATGTCATTGTGCTCATGCTGTGGACTGGCTCTAACGAGTATTCGATCTTGAAAATCGATGATCCAGTAACAAAAGGGCCTTACGAATACCCAGCAGAAGTAGAATGGCGGACGATAGCCTCCAACTGTTAATTATCACGTCCAATTATAACGATAGAGGCCCGACATTCGCATACAAAAGCTCAGAATCAAATGAAATGAATACTGATTTTAATTAAGAGCAGAATAGAATTCAAATAACGCCACATTGTTACAAAATTTTACATCTGAAATTCTGAAACATCAAAATGGCTTAAAGGTTTACTTACTCTTTATAGTATTTGATGACCTATGGGAACATCGGAAATACGATAGAAATAGATTATACTTACGTTAGATAAGTACACGATACGATAGAACAGCGTCTGTGGTCCAGTTGGTCGGACACTTGACTTGTAACCAGGAGGTCGCAGGTTAGAGTCCGGCTACTGGACGTGTACCAATGGGACTATTTTTCAGAGCCTATGTACGCAGCGCAACGCTCGTACGGTGAAGGACAACATCGTGATGAAACCCGCACACCATAAGGTGTGTAAACCCTATAACGGCAATGGGCTCACCCCCTGTCACGTTGGGTTAAATACGCTTGGTGTACAGTGGGCATTTGCTTTAGCATGTACCTCTGCCTACCCCGCTTTGGGATTAAAAGGCGTGAAGTGTATTTAGATCAGTATTGCATACATACATACATACACTTCACGCCTGTCTCCCAGAGGGGTAGGCAGAGACTACAGATCTCCATTTGTCACGGTCCTGACATACCCCTTTCGTTTCATCTACATTCATACATCTTTTCATACATGACCTTCGGTTTCGAATACTTTTCACGCCACCTTCGGCCAGGACATCACCAATCTGGTCTGTATATGTCCTTCTGGGGCGACCTCTACTCACCCGCCCATTACATCACCCATATAAATCTCTTTCGTCAATCGACTTTCATCCATTCTCTCCATATGCCCAAAACACCGAAGCATGCCCTTTTCAATCTTGGTCACTACGTCTTCCTTCAACCGCAACTTTCCCTTATCACACTATTCCTTATCCTGTCATTCAATGTCACACCTTTCATGCTCCGCAATGACCGCATTTCTACGGCATTGACTTTACTTTTATGCTTCTTCTGCCATACCCAACTTTCACTCCCGCACATTAAGGTAGGTGCCAGTACAGCGTCATGGACAGCCAATCTTGCCTTTTTCGACATGAATTGGCTCTCCATAACACTGCGAAGGGCACCGTTAACCTTATTACCCGCACTCACTCTTTTTTCAATATCTTTGTCAAACTTTCCATCACTTGTAAATAGAGATCCCAAATATACAAACTCATCCACTTGTTCAACTTTCTCACCGTCAATCATGTCAAAATCGAATTACAATATAAGAATACTATTAATAGAAACCGTATTAAAATCCAAGCGTTGTGTAGTTTTCAAAATACAAGCGTAAGGTCCAGCACTGTACTGCAGTTGCAACCGTGATGTTGCGGATTCGACTCCCGTAATACAGCAGGATGTAACATGAAAAACGGTCAGTGTAGGAAAATGATCAGTGTAGGAAAGTCTGAAACTATAAGAATTACGAAGATCTGTTCTTAGAAACCATGTCATCGATTTTAATAACAAGATGAACTTATTTATTATTTATTTATTTTAAAAAAGTTTGAAAGTTGTATTAAAAGACACTTCGAACACCTGCTAAAATAGATGGAACTTTTGTTCATTTTCGACATCATTGTTCATAGTTTCAGACTCGATTTCTAAACATAATCCATTTCAATAGTACAGGTTTTTAATTTTCCTTTTTAGTAACAAACTAAAATTAATAACACGATTTCTTCTTCACACTGGCCGTTCTTAATGTTACACTCTGTATAATGTGCCGGGTCTCTTTTTCTGAAGCCTACACAACGCTCTTATCGTGATATCCGCATGTCATAAGGTGTAAGTACCGTGTCCCTTAACAGCGATGTAAACACGGTTAATAAACCATGAATATTTGCTTTCTACCTTGCTTTTGGATTAAAATTATTGAGGTAGGTAAAGATATTTTTAATACACTAGCTGTACCGCGCGGTGTTACTCCCGTTTTTTTTCGTCCTTACGTGAAGTAGCTTTCTTAACAAACATCCATCCATACCATAGACGTAGAATTCCGATCCATACAATAAAATTATTTCATCTTTATAATATTGTAATATGAATGAATTAATATATGAATTAATGTCGACCAAATTTCATTACCATAAAAACAATTCTAGTGAGTTATCGTAAAAGATAGACATATACTGTCGTGGACATTTTTTAGATAATTTCAAGAGGAATAATTCTTTCATACATATATTTTTGCTATCTTGAACCGTTTTCGCAGCGCACGCAACGGAAGCCCAGAAGGATGAAAAATGGTCCTCGTTTTCTTTTTCACATTTTCCATTATTTTTCGCTCCTAATAGTTGCAGTGTGATGTTATATAGCCTAAAGCCTTCCTCGTTAAATGGTCTATTCAACACAAAAATATTTTTTCAATTCGAACCAGTAGTCCCTGAGATTAGCGCGTTCAAACAAACAAACAAACTCTTCAGCTTTATAATATTAGTATAGATAAATACTAAACTAAACATTTGATGGCATTCTGCCATTTTAAGCTATTCTTGACGTAATTCCTTCGGGTACTCCCATTACTCGTGGGACTCCCAGCGAGCGACACGGAGGACATCGTGGGGGTTTAGTCGGTAGGAGACCGACACAAATCCGTTCGCTGCTCGCACGTAAAAAAATGACACATTTAGCCTGCTAGTTGGAGTTCATATAACGATTAATGATTGGTGGCCATCTCATCACCGAATAATCAATTGGGAAGCCTTTTTACGCCGTGTACTGGATGAAAATAATTATGTATGTTTATGTTTTACGGCCCATTGCAACACGGCTCAAATTTAATTTTTACATTTTCCAAAGTACACTGGTAAGCTTTGAAGTCCGTGTCATTCGTAATTTTCTATACACAACACATCTTAAGGAGAGCTAGCTGAGTAAACAAAACTTTTTTTGTAGATAACCAAATAGCGAAAAACAAAGTCAAAAAGTATTGTTGTTTTTTATTCAATATTACTACTTTCAGATATTTTTCTTTTTTGAAGTTTTATAATTAGTACCTGGGCGGCCGAGCTTTGCTCGAAGTAAAAAAATCGATTATTTTCCTTCGATTTTTTCATAACCCCATCTCTAGTTACTTCGAAACCAAAACGTCCCCCGCACCATCCTACGTATAGCATAGTATTACTACCCGGCAATAGATGTCAGTAAGAGTCGTATTAATAATTTGAGAAATTTTTCATGCCCGAAAACACGGTTGGAAAGATGTTTTCTAAAAATTAAACCTAGCTAGATCGAGTTATCGCCCCCAAATCCCTCTACATACCAAATTTCATGAAAATCGGTGCAGCCGTTTCGAATTCCATATTATAATCATATATATATTTACAAGAATTGCTCGTTTAATTTTATAATTATTACACACGAATTTATTCGATTTCCACAGAACATCACGTCAAAATGTTACGTACAAGTTGAATTCCGACGTACGTAGGTAAGTAAACCGTGTAAATACCTCACATACCGAGGATTATCTGACCTCAATGCGATAAGTGCCTCACCCTCCTGACTCATGGGTCAAGGAACAAGTGAAACAAAGGTTCCAAGGGAAAACGTGAGGTATCTTATCTATTACTCGGATTATAATAAAAAAAACATTTCATATTTTTATGGGATTATTTGAACAGCCCTGGAACGGACATTAATAAAATATTACGGACCAGGTTACCATGAATTATGCTTTTAAAAACATTTACACAACCCTTTTATCGTAAAGGAAAATATTGTGAAAAAACCCGCATTCGGTTTAAGTAGAGTACATTTCGGCGATAGGCTCTCAATTTATCAAGTTATGTGGGGTCCCCTTGATGTAATCTGAATGGTTATGAATGTAATCTGCATTTCTTTTAATATTTTATACGTACATAATTTAAAACATTCGCGTTTTCTGCAATAAAAGCCTACCTATTGATACTAAAATAAGGAAAATAATAAACTGTACATCAAAATTACTAACTTGCACACCTAAAAAGCCAAAGTTATCATCAGAATGGCAATTAGAAAACCAAATCAGTAATTTTGTGGCTAAGTCAGTATTTTAGTTAGGTTAGGTTAGACTTTTTTGATGCACTTTTAAATACTATC
>SJJU01029354.1:0-20575 GCA_012932125.1 Conopomorpha cramerella | reverse complement strand
AAAGTCTAGGGATCGTATCCTGAAACATAAATCAAGCACTACCCGGTTAAGTTTTATGCTGTGTCTGACTCTAATGGCGTCACGAAGAGACAGATGCGCCTAGAGAATTATACCTATTCATTTATTTTTCTTTAATAGTATGGACCCAATAGTGGCCAAGCTATAAAATTATGTTTTGAGTAAGCCCTACGAGGAAATTTCAGCAAGTCAGTTTTAGATAGCCTATGGAAAATATTTTATTAATATTCTATGTGTGTATTCTTTACCTAATTTTAGAGTTTACACCGAAAGGTGTGTGAAAATATTGTGAAATATCTGATTCCACTCTACTTTATCCTGGTTGCATTGTACAAGGGTAGATTTTTATAGATTTAATTTGTGTGGTTATTTTTAGACCACGCCCAATTAACCCCGATTCTTATTCTTACCTGAGATACAGGCACTGCCTGCTTCAGGTATAGTATGAATTTTATCTTTGTATAACTTACTTTCCTCATCTATGATCAAAGTACTGTATACATAACCTTATGGAATTAAACGCATTCATTCATTCTTATCCTTCACGGCAAACCAAGTCAACAAAGTCTTGAAGTTCAGTTATATAAAACATTTATTCCCATTTTAAGTTGGTGAATAAAAAAGAATACTCCAAATCAGCGCGTCCAGTTTACGAAATATCATATTGAAACTTGTGTACGTCCGAGGGGTCAACAGCCAAGTCGTTGCCGCAGTTAGGATGCCAAGCAAATCCTGTTATATTACCCCGCTCGTCTTTCACTGTCATATACCATAGTTGAACAAAGGTGAAACTGACAAATATCTTCTCGAAAGTTTGCTGAACGAAAAGCGAAAATCTTAGCACAAACCTTCTGTAGAAAGAAAGACTTGGTCTATAAGAAAAACACCTGGTCTGTTAGATATAAACAACCTAGGTACCTACTAAATCATTACTTCAGATAAGTCGGAATCCTTAATAGTTTTGTTGTCTAGCAGCATGTATTTGGTCTAGAATAGCATTCCTCCAAATGTTACATACGTTGGATTATTTCATGTTTAAGCTAATCAGGTTCGTCAGTTTATATTCTACTTTGTCTATTTCTACCAACAAGTCTAAGAGACAACATTAACTTTATTTTTTTAATTCTTGTCTCTTATGTTCAGCTTTAAACACGACAATTCTGCGACAGCCAAAGTAGTTCTCTTCGTGTTCAAGTTGGTGTCATTGTCATAGTATATCGATAAAGTTGTCAATAGTCAAAGTCGTGTCAAAAACACATTAAAACGTGAGGGTGGACCATCACATTTCAATGCTGCATGGAAAATTACACGGGAATAACAAATTGATCAAAAACATGAACTTGTTTTGCTTAAAAAATGTCGGTTGATGTCTGAGTCAGCATCACTCTTTTATTAATATAAGAGTAACGAAACAATCAATACACTCATTTGACCCTGTGATACCATGGTGCAGCAGTAAACTTGGCCTCCAGACCTCTTCATACTTTTGTTAAACTGTTCGATCGGCAGTCAATGATCAATGAAACTTTGGGTACCTGCTGCTTAGGTAGTTATTCATTTTCGGGGTATACAATCTTCAGCTGACTATCGTTGACGGTAAGTAAACAAATTTTCCTATTACTTTGATTATATTTCCTGTTGAAGAATTTATTATGATTTCTTACCTGTATTTTATACCTAATTGACTTAAAAAAGGTTGGTCCTACTATGTAACTGTCTTACCACTGTGTTTTTGTCTAAGAAATTTGACAATACAATTCTGTTGTGATGCAACGCTTGACCAGTGGCGGTTGTTTAGCCAATCACTGCGCCTATCAACTGTTTTGATGGCGTTGTTAATTACATCAAAATTTAATATGATATCGGGAGGTAAGAGCCTGATTTGTTTGTAAATGAGAGTATTGTTTTATGGTCGGACTATTGGTTAACCGACTTGCAATCGAAAGGTTATGAGCTTGATTTCAACTGCAGCCATGTAGTAAAGTGTACCAGCTCTCATGGCATATTATGTATGCTAGACAATACTCTAATGGAGCCAATGTGAACAATAGGGAAGGTAAAAGTATACCATTCCATTCATAAATCAAATTAAATTAATTATTTTTAAATTGGAACATGGCACAGCGAAGGAAAATGTAATTAAACTTTTTCTTCTACCCCTTCCGTCTCATCAGCCAGTATCCAACTTCTTTGACAACAATCACCAACTAATTACTTAAAAACAAATTCTCACTTTCTTACAAATGAGAGGAGGAATAAACAGTGCCGGTTTTCGACACACGACGTCTCTGTGACATTTTCCAAGTGTCTTGTTGTAATGTCGGTACTTTGTTACTTGGTAATAGTCACATAATAATTTTGGTAACTGGAAAGGGGCGTGTTCTAAAACATTACAATGTCTTATATTAGGAGACGAACCATGTCTCGAAATTGAACTAAATTTCCTTGAATAGTGTATGTTGGGTGTCCTTGTATAGTAAGATCATTATCATTAATCATGATTATGGGAATCAGTGCTCGTTGGAGCGGTTGTGGTTTAGTTGTTGGGTACGTCGACTAGCAACCGGAAGTTATGGGTTCAATTAAGTCCCTTTTTCATCGTATATGTGCGTTTGGAAGGTTAAATACGTAATACCGTGCAGATGTTAGACTTTTTAGAATTTACCGCTAGATTACCTTTTATTTAGTACATTTGTTTTCTTCCATTTTTGAAACAATAAAAAAATACACTTGACACGTTTTAATCCCAACGCGGGGTAGGCACTGCCTACTTAATTAGGCAAACTTGACACTTGACAATAGACCATTTTGCATTCTGAATGATTCTTCATAATCTATTCTGAATGATTCTTCATAATTCTTTTACATCATTATCATCAGACCTCATTCGTTTACTGCTGGACATAGGCATGTCAAAATATACGCCAATGCGATTTGTTTTCGGCTTCTCAAATCCAGCTCCTTCCAACCATTCTGCGTAAATCAACAGTCCACTTTTTTGAACGTGCATTGCAAAATATACTGCTAACATTATTGCTTTAACAGCATTCTAATTTTACATTCAAGAATTCATTTCGAGACTGCTGTGTAATCAAATTAAGGCCTTACTAATAATGGCGGAATAACTATTCCAAACTACCATGCTCAATACCTAAACCCCGTTGTGTGTTAAATACAGAATAACCAGTTTCACAAGACTTGTAATAATCCTTGTATACATGAGAGCACGGGATTAGTATCTATGTACTAATTCCGTCAAGGGGTACAGTATATTCAATAGAAACCTTATATCTATTATCTATCTTATTATATAAAAATGAATTGATATTCGTTAGTCTCGCTAAAACGCGAAAACGGCTGGACCAATTTGGCTAATTTGGGTCTTGAATCACACGTGCAAGTCCAGGGAAGGTTAAAAAGGTGTATTTCTTCCAGTGCTACGGCAAAACGAATGTTTGCCGAGACATCTAGTAAGTAATAAAACATAGTTAAATTAATATTTCGAGTCTAGTATTTTGTTAATAGTGCAGACAGACTATTCACAGCCGCCATTCAGTCACATGGTCTATTTTGTCGTAACGTCACTGACATTGGATGAGCGTACATCGCTTGAGCGTGGCCGGATTTTCGTTTCAATAAAATATCATAATCACTTCGCAATCCTAACCACCCAATGAAAACTTATTAATAGAATTAAACGTTTGACTTAATAAAACTTTTACCACCTCAAAACTTAGCGCCGACTGTGCAAAACGGATGTTAGTTAAGCTTTGTAAACTGCTTAAAGCTTGCAGTCTTCATTTGTGGACATTTCGCGAAAATTCAAGAACGGAGTCAGCTCACTATAATACCCGCATTGGACGGCATCTGGTCTATTGGATTCTTTAATTTGATCTTCCAAGTTATGTAAAATGAGATGTACACGCGATTCAACTTATGTTGGTTTAAGTAAGCTCAAGTAAAACAATTATTTGAATTGTGAACTTCACTTTGCTGAATAGTTCCACACACGGAGCTCTCATGTGACTAACGACTGCAATCATACTTAACGTTCTGTCTGAAATGAACACGGCGACAAAAAAAAACCGGTCCCTTTAATTTCGTGTCTTTGAAAAGTATAATTTCAATGACCAAGGACCTTTGTTATTTCAATTATCTCTAAACTTGTTACTGCCTTTTTTATTTTATTTCTACTTTAGTTCCCTTTGAACGTTTTTTTTATCTAGTGTTCCTCTGACGTGAAATGATCGTTACTCAAAGGATGAGTTTCGTTGAATAGAGAAAATGTTGTTGGAGAATGTTTGGTTTGTAACAATAAATAAACAAGGAATGTATTGATTTCTTTGAGTGTTTCATGCTTATGTTGTAGGTGGTGTTTTGTCTTCAGACGGATTTGTATCAAGAGGAAAGGACAACCTCCTGTGATCACAGTTATAAATACTTACCGAAAGGGAAAAAATAGTCACCTGTAAAACAAGCGTACAACATTTTTGTGACCAAACATTAATTCGACAGGTACAAATTATATGAGCTAAATCGTATAATAACACGAGTTTTTGCCCATGTTCTATGTTACGACATCAATATGTGACGGCACAAATGTCTAAAAAAACCTAATGCAACGGTGGCCTCATCACCAATCATTCAGATATATTACAAACATTTATACTCGTAAAAAATGTGCCTAGAAAGCTACAAAATTTCGCAACAAATAAAATTACAATATTAAGAACGGACAACCCACAACGTCGTATAATTCAAAATGGGACATTAAACATCAGCCGGTAACAGAAACCCTAAAATATGTAAAAATATTAACATTTGAAGTGAAGCCACGTCGAGTCTAATGTAGGGTGCGGTCGGGGTTGAATTCGCGCTTCGCAGTCGTGACCCAAGCTCGGCTAACGATGTGTTATACGCCTCCACAGGTGTATTGAAACATTTCGTGGGCTAAGGATGTACAATGTCCGTGGAACTATGACAATTTAACATTTTGATATCATTCAATGATCAGACGAAGATAGGGAGAACCTTAGGATTCCAATAAAAACACCAAGATTATAAGGTAGCATAATAAGGTTTTAAGAATATCAATATGGGCCTTCAGTAACAAGTCATAGTATGAATAAACGTAAATCTCCAGATTCCGTAGTCGGCTCCTACGACATGTTAGAGAAAAAGACAGTTTTATGCTGTTTACATCCCAGATCAGAATAGCATAAGGTAAACCACATCACATATGGTTGAACAGAATGCACCCACTCCTTATAAAGTGAAGTAAGTATTCACACTTACCTAGAAATATTGCTTTAAATCATCAGCAATCTATATATACAAAACTCAAAGACGTGACTGATTTATTCATCACTTACCCATCAACGCCCAGCACGAACCCTATAAAGCTAAATTGTTGCACACGAGCATTAGCGAGACTAACGCATAGCAATTTATTTTTCTGTATTGACAGATAGTTCAGTCATTTGGTCGAAATAATAGAGGTTATCTGGAAAGTTTTCCGGGAGTTTTGAAAATTGGTAATTTTATAGATTTTGATGTGCTCTTACCGATTTTTTCCTTTGCCACCTCGTATCTTTGCCGCTCGCGCCGCCATATTGCAAAAATGGCGCCCAAAAGCAGTTTTTTGAAAATAACTCCTTTCCGACGCATTTTAGAAGAAAAACATATCCATACAAAATAATAGAAGAGAAAATGCAATATGGCATCGCGCATACGAGGTGGCAAAGGAAAAATTCGGTAAAAGCACATCAAAATCTATAAAATTACCAATTTTCAAAACTCCCGGAAAACTTTCCAGGTAAAAATACCAAATGACCGTACTAAGATGGCAATAGAGATCTAGTAAATAGAACCTGCTACGCAAAGTAAAATCTGCCAAATCTAAACAACGAAGTTGAGGTTGTAAGTACATAATTTTTCAAATACACTTAAGTTGTATCACGAAACCAACCTTTTTAAGGCAAACACGTTATACTTTCCTCGTTGGGTTCTTGACCCCTGTCAGTTGTAATAACCGTTCACGACCCGAGGGGATTCCGGGAAATTCTTTAACACAATAATCGTTTGTAGGGAAGTTATCTCAGCAAAAAAAAAACGAAGGGTCTGACCGGAGTTTAATAAATCATAGAGTTATTTTAATTAATTACAAGTAAGGATTATTAAACCGCTTATGTGTCATAAAAAATAATAAGCAAGTACGTGAAACTCAAGATTATACTGTTAGTTCTTAAGTGTCGTGCACTGGACTGAAATGGGTGGGTCTCCATTATTTTCTATATAAGGACTAAAATATATACGTGTCATTTTCCGCATTTATTTCCATTTTTTTTTTGCGCTTGGCGAACAGTGTACATTTGAAAAAATCGACAAATTGAATGTCTCTTTCTTTCCTTTTTTAAGTCAGTTAAAAATCAATTAGTTACCTTTAAATGTTGTTGACGTGGTACCAAAATAAATTTAATTTCAATGCAACGACGACTTTTACACCTGAGGTTGATTTTTATTTAAATAAAAGTCGTCTTTTTACTGACTTAAAAAAGGAAAGACATTCAATTCGTCGATTGTTTGGTTCTTCCCGTTGGTTCCATTTAAATTTGGTTCAGTTCCGACAATGGCATACATGAGAAAAACATAAATGTGCCAAATTTTACTAGTTGAAGTCTGTTCTTTTTTCTTTAATGTTACTCCACTAATATTTTTTTTTAATGTGGAGCTATTTATTTAAGTTTTAATGATTAGCTGTTTTTGTAAAATAAAGCAAGAGGAAGAACAGTCCTTCCACTGTAGTCACGCTTTTTTTCCAGACTGTAAACAAAACAGCAAAGAAACTGAGCCGCACTGTACCGCAGTCTGTCCTATAGGTATATACTAAAATGAATACGTAACTACCGAATATTCGTGGTTCACTTGAATGCAGACTGAAATTCGTTAGAAATTTTCCAATGCAATTTGTTACCATTCCGCTATGCAGAAAACAAAATTACGTACAGTGCCGGCACATTGGGACTATTATAATTGAATTTCCTTGTGAGGAAAGGATTTGAGTGGCGAGTTCAGGATGTTATGGTGTCTGAGTAACTGAGCATGTTCGCGACTGTACTTTGTGTGTTCCCATTTTTACTATTTTCGACAAAAAAATGTATTCGTTCGCATAATGCAAAGTTGTTCAAAAACATTACTGAGCGCTCTCATCCTGATCATTAAAGAGAGAACGTTCAGAATCAATGGTTTTTGTCTTAAAATTTTAGTTTTTGTTTTGTTTATTCCAGATTTTCCAACTCTCATACTATGGTTTCTTTTTAAGTTTTTTTATCTTCATAATTTCCTAGATATCTATGTTGTAGGCATCCCGGAAAATGGAATATGAAAGTGAATAATGATGACTTTCTGTAATACTTTTTAAACCAATAACATTAATAATTTCTATTAAAAATAAACTGCCACCAAGTTTTAGAATCATAAGTCCAAAATTGACGTTTTTCTCATATTTACTTATACCCCCCTTTTTACGTCCTTAGGGGATGAATTTTGTACAAAAGCTTTCTTATCTTATATCATAACAGGAACTTCTGTTCGAAAATTCACTTTTTTTTGAGACAGGAGTTTGTACTGGGCGTTGATGAGTCAGTCATGAATGAGTCAGTCAGGACTTTAGAGAGTTTTACATACATAATTTCCTAAATATTGTTTTGATTCTCGACTCCTCTAGACTTTCTCTGCAAATACTAATTAACTGACTCATTTATTTTCACTTAAGAAAGTGCATTAAAGTGCAGTTCGTATCCACTGAAGAAATTTAATATTAACTTAAACGTTAGTAAAATATTCAGAGCCATTTTAAAAGTAGCCCGGAAAGAGAATTTATGCAAAACACTAAATCCTTCGAAACAAATTAACATGCAGTTTCTTTAGAACATTTTATTTTATTTTTCATACGCCATTTTAAGTTCACTAATTGCTGGTTTTAAGCTTAAACTGTGTTGTGTATTTAACAGCATTAAAAATACCATTTGACTATTATTTCAGAATACCCTCTATTTTATAATCTCTAATGAGGTGGACAAAACTTGTGAACTCCACAAGTAATAAAAACAATAATACAATTCACGCATTTTTATCCCAATACAATTCTGCTGACTATGTATTTAATTATTTGTATTTAACCCAACGTGACACGGGTGAGCCTATCGCCGTTACAAGGTTCACACACCTTGTGTTTTGGGGGTTTTATTACGATGTTGTCTTTCATAGTATGAGCATTGCGTAACGTACAGATACTCTGAAAAAGGGATTCATTGGTCGCCGAGTACAGCTGATTTCGAACCAGCAACTTTCAATTACAGATCCCCATATCTAACCAGTAGGCTACATCTGTGCTTAGATATCGCTCTCGTGCTTAGATATAGGTGGCCAGCCCATCGCCGAATAATCCCTTTTGTACCCGGATATCCTTTAGATAGCTGTGTAATGGATGAAAAATGTATGTGGTATTATTTTTACGCCCTAGTGCAGCATATTATTACTCAATCATTTGTAGAATTCTTCATCATCCATTTTATACATTATACTTCACCACGATAACTGTGGACTTCAGGGTTTGCCAACGGGCGTTACTTACAGAAGATAATTAGCGAAAGTTGTCGCACACGCTTCTGTCGTAACGATCTCCACAAATCAAAGACATATTTTATTGATACCTAAGAAGCTAGTTAATATAGTCTCTTCTTACTAAGAAGCGTCCCCAATATAATTTGTACAGTCTTTTATTGATACCTAATAAGCTACATAGTTAATCTAGTCTCTTCTCACTAAAAAGCTCCCCCCAATATACTGTGTACAGTAACCACCATCAAAGAAGTATCTTTGTAACTACCACAACCAGCAATGAAATCAACATAATAAATCCCAAGGAACGAACGGCGCAATCAAACGCGGCTATCAGCAGTTCATCGCGACTCAAGTTTCAAATTACAGACGGAACTGTCCAAGTTATTAATACCGAGTCCTATCCCGATAGTAATAGATTTACAGCTTCATTTAACTTCAGAAGTGGGCTTTGACTAAGACTGTTGAGCGTACATTGAAACACTGAATTGAATCTTCTACAACAGTTCGGGTATGGAAACGTTAATGGAGTTTAATTACGAACAGGATTTTGGAGTTGAAATTGTTTTCAGTGAAAGATAAATGCTTGAAGCCGGCCGTGCTGTGTGGTGACGGCAAATAGTATACGTGTAGATGGCAATGTGTCACCAGCCCAGGCCAACGTTTTCCGTCGTAGGGGTCGTAAGAAGCGACCGAGAGAACTCTCCGTAGAACGGCCAGCAACGCTCTCTGTGAATTAAACCACAACATCACTGAGACCGCGAATCCGCCTGCCATTCGATTATTGGCTGAAATATACATGCACCCACGGAAAAAATACTGGGCGCGTTTTGACGAAACTTGGTCTGAAGTTAGATCATAACCTTGGCATATTGGCTATGTTTTATAATTACCACGGAAAAACAAATTAAAAAAAAACAAACTGATCACGGTTTGGGAATATGGAGAGAATGGATGAAAGTCGATTGACGAAAGAGATTTATATGGGTGATATAATGGGCCGGGTGAGTAGAGGTCGCCCCAGAAGGACATATACAGACCAGATTGGTGATGTCCTGGCGAAAGGTGGCGTGAAAAGTACTCGAAACCGGAGGTCATGTATGAAAAGGTGTATGAATGTAGATGAAGCGAAAGGGGTATGTCAGAATCGTGACAAATGGAGATCTGTAGTCTCTGCCTACCCCTCTGGGAGACAGGCGTGAAGTGTATGTATGTATGGTCTGAAGTTAGATCATAACCTTGGCATATTGGCTATCTTTTATAAATACTACGGAATTGGAATAAACGTCATGAACAAATTAAAAAAAAACAAACGGATCACGGTTCATCGGAAACTGAACAGTATTACATCAATCATTTGTATGTAAATAATAATTTTCAACAAGGCCACGCTCGACGGCAACTGCAGGCTCGACATCCGTCACGTCATTTCCTTGTGTGAAAATGTCCTTCGAAAAAGAAAAATAAACAACGAAGCGCTTTAAAGTGGCGAACGAAACAAATCAAACTTTTCTATTGCAAAAGAAACTATAAAGTAAGTTTCGTTCGACGAAACTCCTATACGTACGTCGCTCGTGCGGTGTTCGTCGCAAATCCGCTTAGCGTTTCCAATAAAATTGTACAATCGTGCCTAAGTTTAGTCTGAGCTAGCACTCCTTGTACTTACCTTTTAAATAGAGCTCAGTTTAAAACCTTACTGTCTACATAAACTTGACCGCAGTATAATATGGAAATCCTGAACGTGCTTTCTATGGTAGAACGTTTAGACCTAAACCTAAGCCAAATATGGTGAAAACCTCAACAATTCAATATAAGGCTCACTTTGTAAAGTCCTTTTAGGTTGGTATTTTTTGGGAACATCGGACTGGTACACGTATTTCATTATGGATATTAAAATTCTGAACCTACGTGGTACCCAATTTACTAAATTGTTTAAGTAAGTATTATAATAATATGACAGGTTCAGCAAATAATATAATTTATGGACTGCTATGTAACGGTGAACCTCTAATTATTCTTATAATTAAAAATGTAAAGATTAACAAAGTTCTTACTGTATTCATATCATCAATCAAGTTGTTCTTGGATCCATGTATACTGATTGCACTCAAAAACTTAAAGGGGAATTCTAAAAAAAAATAATAGGAGTATATTACTAAACTTACATAATTGTAATAATGAAATGCTATTAATGCTTTATTGTTATGTATACCTATGTTGCAACAACAACGTCAGACAACAAGGATCATGAAAAAAATATAAATTCAATAACCTAAATATATAAAAGGAGAAGCTGACCGACTGACTGTCTGACTATCACAGCCCGAACGTCTAAACGTAAAAACTTGAAATTCGCCACGGACTTAGCTTAAGTGCAGTATGGGTGCACTAAGAAAGGAATTGCCAAAATTCCAACTGGATTTATCGGGAAAAACTTGGCATAAGAATTAAATTCAAAATTGAAACTTTTTTTTCCTCAAAAATATTGTATACACAAATGAATCGGCAATTCGCAACAATGGACGGTACAGTTTCAGTTTATTTTATTACCAAAGAGATGGTAAACGAATGTCACGGGGATCAAGAGATTTCTATGAAAAATGGTCGCACTCGGCACGACAAGGGGTGCCACTTCGAATTCTCATTGCCGTTTCTGTATGAGAGCGACACTACGCTTGAAAATGATTGATGAAGAATATTGACGTTGGATTGCCGGACATTCACTAGAGTACCAACTCGGATCGTAATGTCGGTAATTTCTAGACCTTTGATTTATATCAACGTTAGGATTTTTATGCTCACCAGAATGCTCATACATTGTTGAGACTTTGGAAGATAGATTTTTGGAGTAAAAAACATATTTTTCTACGATTAGTTTAGTATTAGTATTTTAACAAAATAAAAAAAAAAAAAATACACTTCACACCTTTAATCCCAAAGAGGGGTAGGCAGAGGCACTTGCTAAAGCAAGTACCCACGGTTTACCGAGCGTATTTAACCCAACGTGACAGGGGGTGAGCCCATCGCCGTTATAGGTTCACACACCTTGTGGTGTGCGGGTTTCATCACGATGTTGTCCTTCACCGTACGAGCGTTGCGTTGCGTAAATAGGCTCTGAAAAAGAGTCCCATTGGTACACGTCCAGTAGCCGGACTCGAACCCGGGACCTCCCGGTGACAAGTCAAGTGTCCGACCAACTGGACCACAGACGCTCTTAGTATTTTAATATTGTATTTTATATGATTTAGGATGTGGAATAATATGCTGGAGTCTGTGTTTCCTGCGCAGTATAGTCTGGAGGTCTTCAAGTCACGGGAAGATAGTTATCTAATGAACAAATGTGTTCCATCGTAGACCACGTCGCTGCTTAACATCAGGTAGGTCAAACGCTTGTTCACTGTGTTTAAAAACATTTGGTTTTTAACTTTTGTTCTTGTGTGTGTGGTTGTATGGTGTGTATGTCTATCACGACCGCGTATTCAGTGTCCGTGGTAAATAAATAAGTCCACTTACGGTTTGAACGGCACGTATATTCTTTTGTCACACACTAAATTAGTACACACTTATATTGTTACAGTACAACAATGTTCAGAAGGCACTGATTACTGCTGTCACTATAGCTACAGTCATATAAGTTGATAATTACAATATTCAGTCTTTTTTAAACACTAAGAACATAATATGACGCGGTTGATCGCTGGTAAGTAATTTTTCAAGCACGGAAGACGAGCGGTCTAAGTCGCGTAGTTATGACTGACTCGCTAGGCGCACGCGCATGTGGGTAGTTAGCGGGTAAGTTCTGCAGGGCGTTAGTGATGGGACCATGATATGTTCCGACTACGATGGAAATTACGTTTGTGTGTGGATTTGTCGATATGTGGTATAGGTACGTAAGAAGTGTAATATATATATATAACTACACTGCATATAATAAATATAATATACACGCATAAATAAGAATGTGCCCACATGTGGTATATAAAACTAGGTCATCTTTTGTTGGATAGATAGAAATCATCATTGATACAGCCAACATCGCCATGGGGACGGAGAAGGGGATAGTGTCAGACTTCTACTGAATAAAATTTACATTCAGCTCCTGTCCCTGGTATTAGATGGATCTTTAGCGTCTAGTGGACATTCTATACTATTAATAAATGATGTCCATGTATATTGATTTGTATCCATGTCCGCTGAGGAATACGAGTTCTGAAGTGAATACCTCGCCTCGGCAAACGGAGTGTAGGACGCCCTCATGCAAGGTGGACTGATGATATACGCCAGATGGCTGCCGAAAACAGATCACAGTGGCGTACAATTAGAGAGGCCTATGTCCAAGAGTGGACAAATGTGGGCTGATGATGATAACCAATTGTATCCCTAAAGTTGCACATCTATAGAAAACAAGTTGACTCTCTGAGGTTGAGCAACCTTGGTCACAACCAGAAATTGGATGGGTGAGCGTTTCGTAGTGTTAAATATACTTCGGACGTTAAGCTTGCCCCTTGGTTCTTGCCGCAATATTTTATACATGTTGAAACATGATTTTTTATTATTTTTTCAAGCTGAACCCAAACCTGGCAAAAGTGCAAAAAGCATTGTAAAAGACTCCCAGCAGTAAATGTTTAAAGCGGTGAGCGCCCGCCGGAACGAGATAGTAGTAAATTGTGGTATTTTGTGTTGACTGGCATACTTTTAACATACAAAAGTAGCCCATTTTTTTTATTTAACACACTATACGCTTTTATTTCACATGACATGTATTATGAGTGAATAGGTGTGTTTTAAGCAAAAAAAGAGTCTTTCTCAATTTGACCGTATATATGCTATTTACTTATCACAGATCACAGTGGCATGCAATTGGAGAGGCCTATGTCCAGCAGTGGACAAGTATGGGCTGATGATGATGATGTTTTTTTTTTGTTGGAAAAAAGATATTTCCTAGGTGGAAACCAAACCAAACCAGATAAATCGAGATAAATCGAGGCGAACTTTAAGAAAATCGTTTGGGCGGGCAACTAGATAGATAGATAGATAGACATTTATTTAGTTCACATGAAACACGAGATACACAATGAAACATAACAACAAATAAAATAACAATAGGACATGAATATAATACTGTGTGCCGTACTGTGTGTAAACTAGTACTGATTGAAGTCGGTTCTTTTTTCTTAAAAAATATTGTAAAATGTTTCGTTACACGTTATTTTAGTGAAACATGAGCTAAAGTACCTGTGTAGTGGAAAGGTACAGCGGCAGAATTTTTCGTCTTTTACGGTAAATAACAAGCAAGCAGTCAACATTTTATTTTTAATTACCTGATTCCAGACACTCTACCATTTTTTTTAAATACACTCTAGTTTGTCAAAAAATTTTCAAATCTCGCTCCAAAACCATGTCATATATGCCACTAGTGCAGTGGTATACGTGCTAGTTTCGCAATTCCCGTGACGTTGACATGACGCTGTCATTTGACAAAGCTTTTTACGGGAATAGCCCTTAAAGCAAAGCATGCCACTAATCATTCAGTACCATAAAGCGTTCTGAACTTAGGTAAGTCGGTCGAATCGTCCATTTGGAAAGTCAACTGCCAGCAAAATTGAGGTAAATTCAATTATCGTTATTGTGATGAAAGGTATATTTAAAATTTGCATCAGATTTTTTTATAACACTCAAAGGAATTGAAGTTACGAGTGTCTTCCTGTTTGTTTCGTTGTTTTTTTTAAATGTTTTGATTCGTTGAAAGAAGCAGGGAGAAGTTTACGCCTGAGTAAATATATTTTTACGGACAGCTACATTTATAATCGGGATTGGCCCATCGCTCTTTCCCCACCAGAGTCATTCAGGATCTACAATGGCTTCTAGTTAATTGACGAATAAATATAACCAGCAAAAATCAGGAATCTGAGTTTACTAATGCTCCGCAGAGTTACCGGTCTTTACTCTATTTCGCTGAATACCCTTACTCTTCCGACCAATTATTAACATTAAAGTATTCTCTTTAATTCGACGGACCATACAATATGACACTTAATTCCTATGTAAATTAAACTGAAAATTGAATACAAACAGTTAAAGATCTTAATCTCGTAAAATACACTCTTAACTTGATTGCAGCGAGGTACAGAATTGTATGAAAGGGTTCTGTAAAATTGGTCTGTCAAATTAAAAAAAATAGTCTCTATCAGATTTCAGTATTTTTCAGTCACACAGCAGTTAACACATAAACTTTAAGGTGTGCTCCATAGTAGACCACATGGCTGCTTAACATCAGGCAGTATGGTGGTCAAACGCTTGTTCACTGTGTTTAAAAAAAATCAGTTTCGCGAACTTTCCAAACTATTTACAGTATTATATTAGGATTCCAATGCAGTAATAAAA
Source organism: Conopomorpha cramerella (assembly GCA_012932125.1). Lineage (NCBI taxonomy): Eukaryota > Metazoa > Arthropoda > Insecta > Lepidoptera > Gracillariidae > Conopomorpha > Conopomorpha cramerella. The sequence goes on along the minus strand of SJJU01029354.1, from coordinate 5,551 downwards.
CTTCATTATCTTTTAAGTGACCTTTGAGTGACTCTACTTTTTAGAATTTCGATGAGTCACCTTAAAAGAGGTCCCTTCCGTTATGTGTCGGCCATCGAAAATTACATTGCAAAAAAAATCGTTTATAGTCTGATTTTTTAAGAGTCATTTCGCACTTCTAATGTGGTCGACAGAACCTTAGCCTCGGTTGGAGACATTGTGATAATACATCACTTTTAGCCTGCTATTAGACAATACCCAATAATTTATTGCGTTCCAAAATGGTAGCGACAGTAGACAGTAAACCAATATGGTTCCAGTACAAGTGGGAACGGCAGTGATTGCTTCGCGCTAGGCTTGGGCTTGTAGTGGACACCCCGCGATTTCAACCGCACATATGAGATTAAGTCTCACAAACTTGAACACTTCAATTTTCATGTTTATTGATCTTTTAAGCCTTCTCTAGATTTCCACCAACAATTTTAATTAATTACCAAAATTGTCCCGTTATTCACGATATTGAGGGACTAACGAACAGCATTTATTTATAGGTTACAGCATTGTGGACCCCAATGGGGACAGCAAAGACAGTAGAGGATAGAGAAGGAGGTGTCCCTAAGCATAATATTTGTTTACATGCAATAATGATTCTTTTCGTATAATGACACGCCACCTTTTACGTCGTTTATTGAAAGAATGGTGGCCACCAATGGGAAAGCACAGCGTGAGTGAGTAGACCTCCTTCAAGGTGGTCTGAAGATATGGTTATGACTGCGAGTCTGCATTGATCGGAGGAAGGCAGAAAATCGATCGTTCTGGCGCTCCTTTGGGGAGACTTATGCCCAGGAGTGGTGGGCTGACATGATGATTGTAAGAAATACAAAATTCCCATCCACCTTGACCGGAAAACACAAACACAGGATTAACAAACTGAACAGCCATTGTGTATCTCGTATACAAGCAATTTTATCTAAATTGCCTGATCGTAAACGCTGATCGGGCGATTGGACTAAGTTATTTCATTTTAGAGTGCACGGTTGTAAAATTTGGGTATTTTAGTGTGCAGTTTCAGTAGTAGCACTGTAACAGAGTTACCTAACCAATAAACTGGGTGTACCAACATTGTTGCATGGCGTACAGTCAGCTAAAAATCTGGTTAACAACCTCTAAGGTTAACACTAATATGAACGTCATGAGATATTAAGGTTGTCACAATATACCTATATAAACTTAAGTACTGATGTTTCGGTGACACCGAAGTGTCATAAAGTGACGGATCACTATCTCGACAGTTTTTTTACCTTTTTACCAGTTGATGCCTTGTGATTTCATTCACGTTGGTATAATCGGTTTCGACAAATCTTTTGGTTATATTTTAACCTTTAGACCGCCGGAGGACAAATTTTTTTTTACGATTATGAATTCTGCTCTGATAATCATAAAATTAAAAATCACTTGACTAATGTGTCTGATTTATAAGACTTTGGCGGAGAAAATGTTAAGTAGCGATACCTATTACACTTTGTTAATGGTTGGGAAGCTATCCCCAAGTGACACCCAATAAAACGTTAGATTAAAAATATTAATAAAACCCAAGAAGGTTACGAAGCCCCTACCAAAGAACTTTGACTAAAGAAATTTTGTTTTTCCTTCTAGATAGTTACATTTCTGGGCAGGTTTAAATAAAGGTTGATGCATTATTCAATATGTAAAAGATTTTTCGCATTAATTTAATTAAAACATTTAAAATTATATTTTTTTCCACGTTCCTAATAATTACTTTACCTACTAGGTACTAACGAAATGCTTTACCACAAAACGTTTTTTACCGTAAAAATCCTGTAAGAACGCATTCCGACGTTTACCAAGTGAAAGAAACAAAGCTCGAGTTAGTCGCTCAAAAGATAAACAATGTTACAACTAAAGGTAAACAATGTTTTGTAGTAAAGCCAAGAGAGTCCTAACGTTGTTGATAGAGTTATCTCAGACTTTCCGTATACGGATATTCTGGTAGAGTATTGGAAATTTGGTAAATTTTACACCGTGATCGGGTTATAAGGTTTGACGTTTTACAAAATATGTAGGTAAGCTGTAAAAATACTTTGTAGTTCATTGTCATGTCAGGTGTTATTGTTCAACATTCTATAGAGCGTACCGAGTGTTGTTGGGTTCCGTACATAACAGAAATTTTCTACCTATTCTATGTGTACCGTCTCATGTAGTCAGCCAGTGTGCATTAGTTTTGACGACACCTTCTGTTAAAAAAAAAAATAAGTAGATAAACTTTTTTCAAGTGACATGGAAAATTTATCTCCAATTGTTTGTTTTGATCAACAACATGAAAATGCATATAGCGACATTCATTCGTAGACTTCACTCAGACTTGATACAGTACAATGGATTTTTATGAGTACCGGACTAATATGTGCAAAAGTCTATTGCATACAGTGTACAGTGATTTATATTACCTCTTTTTTAATTTTATGCATTAATCAAATATGTTTTTACATTTTTTGAAGGAAACGCGCACTGACATGATTTTAAATGTTTAAAACGGGTATTATAGCGCGAAGATTAACTAAAGATAAGCATTCAGCTTACCTTCCTTGTTTGCCCGACGTTTCGACACAGTTACATGTGTCATGGTCGCGAGCTGACTGCTTATCTTTGGTTAATCTTCGCGCTATAATACCCGTTTTAAACATTTAATAATATGTTTTTTGTTAATTCAATCTAGACATTAACATATATTTTTCGTTGTTGCACACATAAGGCACTCCGATGGTGCAAAGGGACCGTAAGTGTCTTCAGGCTTTTCTGTCCGCAGCAACTACCTTGGCCTCCCTCCAGCTTAGTCTTCCAGCTCGCAGCTTGTTTTCCACACTGACTACGTGACACACGTGTGCACAGATGATAATATATTTGCACGTGAAAACTAAGTCCCAAAAATAAATGCTACCGCTTTACGCCGCTGCTATGATTTTTATCGTATAAACAGAATGAACAAGCGTTGACCTCCATCCTGCCCGATGTTAAAGAGCGATGTCGTCTACGATGCACTACACTTACCTACTATTTATAGATATCTATTGGCGTATGGATGACGATTTGGCGTTCTATTGTAAAATCGCATTTATATAACTAGTTACACACTTCACGCCCTTTAATCCCAGAGCGGGGTAGACGGGTAGAGGCACTTGCTAAGGAAATTCCCACGGTCACAAAGTGAATGCACGTTAGTGCAATCCGTCAATAAATCTATAGCTGTGTCTTTTTGGCAGGCAAAGTGAAAAAGAAAAGACGATAGTTTTATTCCCTGATTGTTTAATGAGCGTAGCGGAAACTGAGCGTAAATAACCGCCCTTACTAAATTATGGCCAAAATCAAATAACTTGTTTCCTTGAGGACACCATTAGGACTACGTTAATGTATGTACTGTCGTGTGATGACGGCGAATAAAATACGCGAGTCACCGCCCTAGTCCCACCTTGTCCCGTCGTGGGGGTCGTAAGAGGCGACCGAGGGAACTCCAGAGGACGGGCGGCCAGCGCTCTCTGTGTGTTAAACCATAACAATACTGCGATCACCAACCCGCCAGCTAAAGGTGACGATTATTGACACTTCCCCTCAAATTATTATGGATATCACTGGGGGAGGCCTATGCCATGACGATGTGATATGTGTGACGTGTGACTAAATTTACAACTACTCTGAACTGTTATGTAGTTCTTACTACACAATTCAAACTACACACATCAAGTGTCTAGGGATCAGAAACATTTTTAGCTCTAAAAAAAACATTATTTATTTAAATCAAATCCAATCTTCTGGATTGGTCTCCTACCTAATTCCCCATGCCTGTATCAATGACTTATCACCACATTTTGAATAAATTATGAATGAATTCTGTTTTTGTAAAATATATTCTTGATTGCAATCTTCTAAAATGTACTTGATCCCTAGACACTTTTGATGTGTGTACTACAATGACATTGCATGTTGGTTCATTAATACGCTACGGAACGGGTTCCACAAATCATAAGGCGGTATTTTAAATTACTTCGAAGCAACAAGTTTGTAGGCAGTCGGAGGAGTACAAGCATGATCATGAATATTTAACATTTAATTTGAGAATCCTTCTTTAAATAAAGTAACCTTATTAAACAGAACTGCGCTGCAGAAGTCTCGACGAAAATTACTGTCGGAAGAATTCAGCACTGATAAATATGTTCTGTTTTATTTGTTGTTTAAGTTTTTTTATTATGTAGCTAAATATGTATTAGGTATACAAGATATAATATTATTATGATTTTTTTCTTTTGTTTTTTTGGCTGACTATGTTTCACATTCTTTTTTACGTCTCAGACTAGCAGACTCAGGTCCGGTGATACGAAATTATAAAAAAAAATAATTGGTCAGACCGTACATTCCAACAATATCAACAACATACAATGATATTATACATAAATACGGTGTCAAACTCATAACCGTCGCCGTAGCCGGGGTAAAAAGAGACGCTGTCGCAGACTTTTTGAAAGGCGGTTACTTATTTTAAAATGTCCATGCATTAATATTATTTATTTTAACTAGGTATACACATTGCTTTCCGGGAAATTGGTGCATTCCGGAAACCGGGCGTGAGTCACATTGTCACAAATTATTCAAAATTAATAAAATTAATTCGTTCGCTCAGAACTCACGGAAAAAATATAGTAAAATAACTATTAGTTCGATTACTAAGAGCTGGCATATTTTTGACACGACGCGCTTGTGTAGTGTTTGTGAATAAACGAGCGGCGTGACGTATCACAGCATACAAATACAGAGGGATTAGTTTTTTCAGAGATTTTCATATTCTGATGACAGCCACGTGGCATATAAGGCGTGTCACTAAATCTGATAAAATCTGATAGCTTAGTGACACTCGACATGCTATATTAGTCAAATAGCTTATCAATCGATCAAGGTATGAGTAGTGAGTAAAAGAAAGGACGTGGCGTATTAATGTAGATAGTGGATAAATACAGCGCTGATTTTGAAACATTACCTAACCATGACATTGTTTTGGTGGTGATATCTTTTTAGCATTTATCGGCTGTAGGTTTAAGTGAATTTTGTATAATAAATGTATTTTTTAATTAAAGTAAATGTTTTATAACTTTTTCTTATACAATTACTGATAAAATCCACCTTCTTTCTCGGGGATGCCAAAATAAACAATTCCCATTTTTTTCACGGTTTGGGAGTATTTTCTTCGTCTTAGGTTTTTACATATTCATTACATATACATATATGTAATGTACATATATGGCTAATAGTTCACATTACTTATTATGCTTGAATACCGGTACATGTAATGGGTACATTTACGTTGGCGTAGGTGTGGACATGTGCGCTTCCTTTTTATCTTTATATTTTTGTTTTAATTGGGAAAATTTTGTTGGTGCTGTATTATATTTATTATTTTATGTTGTTTTTACCTATGTATTTGACGAAGCCTACGCGCTGAAATAATTAATTGTGTTATATTATTGTATTTTTAATGTATTATGTGTAAATTATCTTTGTTATT
>SJJU01029344.1:0-10322 GCA_012932125.1 Conopomorpha cramerella | reverse complement strand
AGGTAGTGCGCGGGTGTGGCGGGGGCGGCGGGGGCGGGGGCGGCGAGGTCCCGGGCGGCGAGCAGCGGGGGGCAGTGCGCGCAGTAGAGGGCGCGCAGTCGCCGGCCCGCCTCGCCGCGACACGCCACGCCCAAAGCCAGGGACAGACCCCGCGCGCTCACCAGGCCGTCGTCGTCGCCGTCCATTAGCTGCGCCGTATACACTAGTTAAGCTTTACAACTACAAAGAGTATTATTAGAAGAAGCTTAGGCGGTCAAATACACACATCAAAAGTGTCTAGGGATCAAGAACATTTTTAGCTCTAAAAAAAATCTCATTTATTTAAATCAAATCTAATCTTCTGGATTGGTCTCCTACCTAATTCCCCATGCCTGTATCAATGACTTATCACCACATTTTTGAATAAATTATGAATGAATTCAGTTTTTGTAAAATATATTCTTGATTGCAATCTTCTAAAATGTACTTGATCCCTAGACACTTTTGATGTGTGTATTTATGTATTACTAGCTGTCCCGGCAAACATTTATTTTGCCATAATAAGTTGCCTTTGTATCCCATGACTTGGGAGAAATACAACTGGTAGATGCATATAAAACGGCCGGTCGGCTATCTTATTTCCCCTATGAAGGCAACCACCGTCGCTCGGGCCGGCTAAGCGCTGTCTGTGGCGTCAGCCGCTTATCCCAAACGAGACGCAACTTAACTTAGACTTAAGCTAGACGTACTGTATATGACATAAATAGAATTCTTAGACTTAAGATAGACGTACTGTATATAACATAAATAGAATTCACCATAACTTAGTAAATGTACTTCAATTTACATATCACACAACATAGTTTAAGACACCTATTAAATTCTGTCTCGACTCTTACAAAATTGCAACATTTTTTGTTTCATTGTTTTAGAATTAAAATAAGGTATTAATTGATTTGCACTAAACAGCCACATTTCATTTACTACGCATGAAAATTCAACACGAACCGCAGTTAATTTTCTACGTTAAGGGGTCATTCACAACAATCAATAAAAACGGTCACAAACCTTGAACATCCTGCTGGTGATAGCCTCGGAACAGTCACCCTTAGCCCACGGCGATAGCGCCGTGTATAGCGTGCGGAACTGTCCGTAGTCGAGTCTGTACGATTCATAAGGCGCTTCTATACGCTCGCAAGGCACTCTCTTTGCCCACAAAAGCTCTTCACGGATTGCGCTTAGCAGTTCCTATAAAAAGTTGTATTCGGTTATACTCTAGATGTACATAGTGCAGATACAAAAGGATCCCGTGGACATAAATGTGGACTGATATAATATGTAATATGTGCAAGCCGGGCAATAATAAACAAAAAAATAATGAAATGTTATCAATTCTCCATACTGACCGATCTAAATAAGATACTCTATATAAATTTTACAAAAACAAATATACGCTTGGTAAACCGTGGGCATTTGCTTATTAAGCAAGTGCCTCTGCCTACCCAGCTTGTGGTAATCCCACCAAAGGCGTGAAGTGTATTTATTATTTTTTAATATAAATACCTGCAACTCCTCAAGATCTAGCAGCTTGTCATATTGTAGAGCTTTCAGCGTGTTCTTCTCCAAGCTGTCTTCTAATTGGCGGACTACTTTCAACCGGTGCTGTAGTCTCAAATGCTCTATGCCCTCAGTCGTCACTCCTGAACCGTAGCTCCGGTATGACTGGTAGATGAGGTCTTGAACCTTCACCGTCTAAGTAGATAAAGTACAAAATATAACTTAAAGAAAAAAGAATTGACTTCAACCAGTAAAATGTTACACATATGTGGTTTTCTCATGGATGCCATTGTCGAAACTGAAACCATATTTATATGGGACCAAGCGGGAAGCACCAGCTTTCAAATAGAAAAAAACCATCCAAATGGATTCACTCAGGCGAAAGTACTTAGGTAACAAACATAAAAAAATACAGACAAATTGAGAAGCTCCTCTTTATTTGAAGTCGGTTAACAAGGTCCATACATCAGCGATGATCTCCACACCCTGCAGCCCTAGCTCGCGCTTCAAGAGAGTCACGACGTAAAACAAATATGCGATGTGACTAGCTGTTATGTCACACCTGGTGCTACTTAGCTCGTTTCATTAAAAATATAGTTTGATTTGCGACACGCAGAATGTTCGGCAACGTCAACCAATCGCAGCTCGTGGTGATGTGCCGTTATTGATCTTGCGTCTTTTAAACGAATGAACGAAACAAGCGTTTCGTTTTCTTAGCTTCCTTACCCGACTGCTTCGTCCGGCAGAAAAAGAAGCCTGACTTTAACCTCGAGCGCATGTATAGGTATTATCTACTACTTTGAACAGGATACTACCGGTACTTGGACCGGTAATAAGTAACAATAATAGAAACTATATAAAAATCATTACTCTAACCTTAGGAGCGTTTCTGGGCTCCGTAGACAGCGCCACTGCCTCGTCGTTGTAAATGCCTTCCAAGTACTGTGTGAGGATTTGCATCGCTTGCCCGTCTTCAGTGCACCGCATCAATTTCTCCCGATTTATGTCCAGGATTGTTAGGGTAACCTGTGGTAAGAAGTTCAAAGTTGGATAAGGCGTCGTTTTACTATGTCAAAAACTAACCTAACCATTATCGACACTACTGTATTAGGATTTATTCTGTAAGGGTTGTGTGTAAATAAATAAATAATGTGGGTCCGCCATTTTACCGTTCCAGATCGTCAAGTCACCAGGTACGAAGTATATCGTACCTAATATCGAAATTAAAATCTCTTTACCTGAAATATAACCTTCGCGCCGTCGTAGAAAAAACAGTCCATAATATTGACAGCGCATTCGTATGGCATCACGCTGATAAATAACGTTAGGAACCATGACAGAGAGATCATATTCATAATGCCTAATTCTTCCAGTTTCGCATGAAGTTCCGGTAAATGAGTCTTTGTCAGCTCCTCCAAAACTCCTTGGTCCACCTGCGAAAATGATTGATTGATGGTTAAGAGCAATTGTTATGAGAATTTGATACTTTGTAAGAGGAGTGCCAATAAATGTTTTTTTAATTAAAGGTTTAATCGTAACTTCTAAACTAAACTACTAGGTTGTCTTAGATTTAGTTAAAAGTACAAAATGAATACACGTTGCACGTATCTTAATCTGAATAAAAACATATTGATAGACTGATGGAATATATATATATCGTTAGAAGATACAGATAGTGGGGTATTTTCTTTGCCGTTTTTCTGACAGATATTCGGGCTAAGTAACTGTCATTACTGTCAAACTTCGTTCGGAAAGTATGACAGTAAAGACAGAAGCCCGAAAGTCTGTCAGAAAAACGTCAAAGAAAATTCCCCATTAGAGTGCCATGAAAGTACTAAACACATCTAGGACTGGTCTTATGAAGTTCATTTTTGAAACTATGGTGACATGGTAGACATTAAGTAATATAATCTTAAGATAGAAAACCCACCAAGACTCCAACAACCCTAGTGTTATAATAATCAGGAAGAAGAGTTTCGCATATAGTCGCCAGCAGCCAGAAGGCCTGTTCCTCAGGGCAGTATATCAGCAACACTGACGTCACTATATTCATGGCTTGACAGTAGCCAATGGTGGGATTCTTTAGTGCGTACGCGCATAATACTCGGCGCAACGCCGATATGCCTGAAAATGAGAAAATAGGTAAATATAAGCAAATATCAAATAATAATACGTACTTTTATCATCGCCCTTTACTTTCCTATGTATAAAAAACAGTTTTTTATTTATCATAATTTTACGCGTATTTTACCGTATATAGTTTTCGATAACACATATTTTTGTCATTTTTGATAGCAATAATGTGACTCAATACTGTAGCGGAACTAAGGGGCATAAATACTACTTGTCATTTAAATGTTGTGAAAAGTACTCAGATCATATTTGAAAAGATAAACGCAGATGAAGCGAAAGGGTTAGGTCAGGACCGTGACAAATGGAGATCTGTAATTATCTGCCTACCCCTCTGGAAGACTGACTTGAAGTGTTTGTATGTATGTATGCATTTATCACATAAAACTTGGAACAAAAGAAAGTAAACTCTTACTGTTTATTACGTACTCGTACCATTTTTCACGGCTGAAGAGACCTGAGATTTAAATTTTTGCACATTTCAGCAATAATTTCGTAGTTTTTGTTTGATTAATATTTTTTTTTAAAGTTGTAGAGCTAAAGATTTATTTCCACAATATGGCATTGTGGAAATATATGAAACGGTCAGGGTTCTTCAGTCGCGAAACACGGTACAGAAGTTGTACATTCTTACCAACATCATTCTGAAACGCGGGATGTTCGGGCAGGGATCGGTGTAAGTCCCTCTCTATTTCGTCGTTGGCTTGATTCTTGGAGGCCAGAGCTTCTTGAACTAGCCTCTCATAGAGACCTTTGTTCTGAACCTTCTGGAGTGTGGAGCCAGAGAACACGCTCCATAGTTCGCCCCTCAAAGACTCCGGTATGCCGTTGATGACAAGTTCACTGCCCGCGACTGTACGGTACATGCTGACGCCGCGGCCCACCTCCGACATATGGTCTTCCCATTGCTTTTCCTGGAGTGTTAAAATCATCCATTGATTCATCGATTTGCGAATGTCAGAACGAACTTTAACGGCAACAATGATATTTTAGCGGGAATGCTGAATAATTCATTACGTTTTTCGATAACCGCACCTGCATTTCTCGCATCCTGTTAGGCAGTGGCGTGCACTGGCTTTTACGGCAAGGTAACTTGTCTTTACGAAATATAGACACCTCTACGTATGTATCTACTCACCCAAAAAACACAGGACTTCGTTAGCCTATATAGTCCTGAGTATAACAAAAAAAGATCTAGCAATAACTCTATTATTAGGTCGTGTAGCCAAAATAATAAGGTAGGCAGTGTCTTTTTGCCTATATGGTGTGCACGCCACTGCTGTTAGGTGCCTTGTTCACGTGTGTATCAAAGTTTATATAAAAACGTGATATTACAACACTCGGTTGCCTCTTGGTTCCTTGGACGCAAACTTTTAACCATGTTTTAGCTTTTTAGTGTGCGTGAATGGATGAATAGATTTTTTTTTATATATCAAATCTAAGAAATATACTGTGTATAAATTATCTTAAAAACTTTGTTGGGCTTATCAGAAAAGGACCCTGAACAATCTTCTTGGAAACGTTGTTGAGCTCGTCAAAATGAACAACTATTACTATGGCGACAATACTGGCAAAAGAGAAAAAAAAACATCTCATCACAAAATAGATTCTTTAGATAATAGTTTAATGAAACGCGCACAGACATTATAAATCAATGTTGTTCATCGGGTATATCGGCGCGAATATAATCAAAGCGATATAATCGAGCTTGTCTTTGCCGGTGACCAATTATCATTAAGTTTTTTTTTACCTAAATAGATGGCCATTTACGGCCCTAAATATTATCACCATAGAAAAACATTTCAAAGACATTTGTTCGCGGTGAACCAACCGACCTTCCTCTCCTGTATGATCTTGATCGGCGAGGTCTGGTGGGTCTTGAACAGCGTCATGAGCGGCAGCTGCGGCGTCCAGTCGCCTCCAGGCGGCGTGTCGGCGAGGACGCGCACCGCCCGCTCCCTGAAACCCTCACTGTGAGTACCCCGCCCGAGGTGCCACGTCATACACAACGAAAGCGCAAATTATAATTAAAGCAACTTTGCACCGATGGTCTAAAAAATATTGAGGCATTTTAATTTAGTTTGGAATTTTCTCAAAAGATGTCGCTACGGCGGTAATTCTATGTCGATCGTCAATCGAACACTTCTTGCAACAACTTCATTAAAGAAGTGTCACGTCGTATTTAGAAACTAGTAGTGACATCTATGTAATAAAACAATAATAAACTGAATACAAAAAATATATGAGCGAATGTGACAACTGTGGATTGAAATGTGATTTAGACAATGACCACAGAAATGTTTTCAAGTAGACAAAAAGGGTATAAACTATAATAATTGAATGGAGTGTAAAGGTGTTACTACATCAAACGATCAATTGTCGATCGAGGATATTGATCGATGGTGGAACGGATTAGGCGACGTTGATGGATGTCGGTCGTCGTTAGATCGATCCTCTATCGAAGGTCGATCGACAATCGATCAATTGGTGTAGTAACACCCTAAGTGCACTAATTACAGTTACGTCTTTGCGTTATAAAAAGCGTCACTGTCGTGTGAAAAGTGTTTATGTTTTCAAAAGGATAAAGTGCTCATAGTAACGACAAACGACACTTACTGATACAAAACTGACATATTGTTTTAAGTGGCTAAAAACAAACTTTTCCTGCAGTACGAACATTTTACGTTGTTACATAAATACATAAGAACGTTATAGCCTCTCTAAATAAAAAACAACACTAAACAAAACGTTTTAAACAAATCACTTCATAATATTCACAACAAAGCAAAAAAAAAGAAGCTCAACACGGCATAGCGAGAAAAACACAAACATCAAAACGGTTAGATAAAACTATATACATTTTCCATTCTTTTTTTAATCTCGGCAGCCTCCTATATGCTCCCATTGTTATAATCCCACCGGGAGTAGTATTACCTTATAAGAGTATTGTAAATATATGGACAGTTTAACTTCACTTAACGCCTTTTAATACCAAAGCAGGGTAGGCAGAGGCACTTGCTAAACCAAATGTCCACGGTTCACCAAACGTACTTAACCCAACGTGACAAGAAGTGAGCCCATCGCCATTATAGGGTTCACACACCTTGTGGTGAGGGAGGGTGTTGAGGGTTTCACCACTATGTTGTCCTTCATAGGCTCTGAAAAAGAGTCACATTGGTACACGTCCAGTAGCCGGACTCGAACCCGCGAACCCATTACAAGTCAAGTATCCGACCAACTGGGCCACAGACGCTTTACAGTTTAACTATTCAATGCTATATAGTTTTCTTTAAAAACGGCCTTTCCACAAAAGATCGAGTCTGAAGATTAACAGGCATACTAACGTAGTTTCCCAATATCATTGATTTTTTTTAGAAACATCCTCATTGTCCCAGTGGGATTGATATAGGAGACAGTCTTAGAAACTCTTGACCCGGTATATTTTCACGGGAGCAGCAGTGCAGTGCAGCTAGCTACTTTTGATGTATTGGCATCATTTTGTCGGGGGGCACTGTTTCACCCGGGTTTCGAACAACATCGAAATGGAAAATGGATACAGTAACATACACCCCACCAAAACTTACTTTGGCATCTTCGCGAGCAGTTCAGATATCTTGTTGACCAGGAAATCAGTGTCGGAAATGTTTCCAAACAGGAAGCTGGTGTGATGCGCCGTGGTAATGAGTATGCTGCCGGTGTCGTTGGAGGAGCCCGGACCGCCTGAGAGCACGCGCTCCACTTGATGCATGCTGCGTAGTGGTATTATTACACGCACTAGGTGACGGACCTAATTTGAAAGGAAATTTAAAATATCAACTACATACACCACGTCACCACTCCAGGCCAACTTTTCCCATCATGTGGGTCGTAAGAAGCGACCGAGGGAACTCTTCAGGGAGCGCAGCAGCGCTGTCTGTGAGTTAAACCACAACACCACTGCGATCGCCAACCCGCCTGCCAAGCGTGGCGATTATTGACATTTCTCCCCAAATGACGGAAATCATCGGGGGAGGCCCTCGTCCAGCATTGGACGTTACGTGGCTGATGAATACAGTCATACACACAAACGTACATTTTATAGCTTTTGATTACATATTTATTACATTACAGACGATGTTAGTTTTAAGCGACTTCAATAAAGGAGTATTTTTGAATTCGAGCGTTATAGATAAGTATTATATGCTTTTTATGTTTGTTCGCGGATAACTTCGTCGTGTATGAACAGATTTTAAAGAATATTTTTTTTGTTAGAAAGAAGATATTTCCGTGAAATCCGGGTTTGATGATGGCAAACTGGTTGAAGTCAGTTAATTGTTTGTTTTTTTTTTATTTTGTTCTACTCTGGTGACTTACTACACGAGTGAGAATAAACTCTGTATAACGACAGGCTGTCAAGTATATTCTAAAAGCTAATTGTAAAAAAAAATAATTAATCACAATACCATTACTGTCAATGTCAATGTCACATTCCAAGTTTTATAAACCATTGGATGATACGAGTTCAAAAATGATATTTAACATCCCACGATAGCAGTGAACTAGAAATCAGAGTATAATCCTTTCAATAAACACTATCGAACTTTTCTCTGGCCATATGCGCGTGCGCAATAATTACTAAAATAATCAATCAAATATTATGATAACCCGGCCACGATTCGCTAAGCTAAATGTCGATAACCTTCCTCAGAGGGTTTCGCTACGGGAACAAGACTGTGTTACTCCTCAGTTTGTGAAGGTGTAAAAGGGATAGACTCTATGTTAAAGATCTACTTGTACAGACAGGACAATTTATCATTATAGGCATGTTGGACAAGTATCTTAGTAATATTGATGTTGCGAAAGTTTCTTATATACTTAGTCACTTCTTCACAGAACAGTTCCAAATTAATATTGATGGAACTTGATGGAGACATAAACATACACTCGAGAGCAAATATTCTTGGTCACATACCTATAAAAAAATAATTAAATACGGGTAAATCTTGGACAGTAATTTTTAATATATCAAGTCATTGTTTTTTTAAAAGCTTAATGCAATGTCTTTGAAAAACAATTTAGCTACTGTGTATACAAAATTATGTGAGACCCGGAATGTTTGCTCTGTAGTATGCAGTGGCTTGCTCTGTAGTATGCAGTGGCGTGCACTGGCTTTTACGAAAAGGTAGGCAGTAATCCCTGCGGATTGGTAATACCTATGTATAGGTAACTTGTCTTTACGTGGCGTGAAAAGTACTCGAAACCGGAGGTCATGTATGAAAAGATGTATGCATGTAGATGAAGCGAAAGGGGCATGTCAGGACCGTGACAAATGGAGATCTGTAGTCTCTGCCTACCCCTCTGGGAGACAGGCGTGTGAAGTGTATGTATGTAATATTATGGTGCATTTTATCACTCAAAACAAGACTGAATTGGCTAAACTTTCTAGCCACGCGTAGGAAGATCTTTGTATGAGTGTATTAAGTGCATACAAAAGTTAGGCGAGGTTAACTATGACTAACGCCGGGTAACTTTATCTAAGTGACGGCCGTGCCTTAGTAATGAGCTAACGCATTTGTTGTGTAAAACTGGCTGTTTTATCTAACACTGTTATATATTTACTTCCATGTGTACATACAATGTATTTACCTACATCCCAGTGCAATTTTAGGAATATGTAATAGTGTACTTTTCTACACCGTTAGATTGGCGATATTAATATTTATAAACTTATACGTATACTACAACACGTAAAGGTACAAATATTATAAGCTGTTGTAAATTTGAAGTATGTACCACAAGTAGTTTAGTTATAATATCCAAAACTATCTTCTCTCCTAAACATGTTCCGTTTTGTAGATCCGACTTTCTTAATAGGGACCATCGAATGTATACAATTCAATTCTGAATTATATTTTTATGCATTAATCATGATCAATACATAGCTGTGCGTATCCGCCCTATGTATGCTGAAATCCTGAAATCTTTCATCATCAGTCACATAACGTCCACCGCTGGACGATGGCCTCCCCCACTGATTTCCGTCATTTGGGGTGAAATGCCAATAATCGCCACGCTTGGCAGGCGGGTTGGCGATCACAGCGGTGTTGTGGTTTAACTTACAGAGAACGCTGCTGCCCGTTCTCTGGAGAGCTCGCTCGGTCGCCTCTCACGACCCCCACGACGGGAAATTTTGGGCTGGGATGGTGACACATTGTATTCTATTCGCCGTCACCATACGCTGAAATCTATAAAACTACTAGCTGTCCCGGCAAACATTTGCCAAAATATGTTGCCCTTGTACCCCGTTTATGTGGAGAAATACAACTGGTAGATGCATAAAAAATAGATAGTAGCCGATTCTCAGACCTGCTGAATACGCATATAAAATTTGGTAAAAATCGGTAAAGCCGTTTCGGAGGAGTACGGTAAGTAACATTGTGACATGGTATGTATTAGATGAAATGGATTTTGATGCGATTTTGCCTAATAAATCCCTGTATAAACATTGTATTGTGTGTGCAAGTTTCTATAATATATAGGAACATTGCTCGGGGTCAATTTACACGCAGTAAATGTCAATTTAAACCAGACTGCTGACCCGGCAAACATTGTTTTGCAATATACATTACGAACAGTATTCCTCTGCTATTATATTATATACAAATACAATTATACAT
>SJJU01029316.1:0-10762 GCA_012932125.1 Conopomorpha cramerella | reverse complement strand
AGCTTCTGCCAGCCATCTTGCGTATATCATCAGTCCACCTTGCCTGAGAGCGTCCTACACTCCGTTTGCCGAGACGCGTTTTCTTGTCTACTCTGCGTGTAAAAGGACCCATACAAACTTGTCTCTCGGTGCAAAAAAATGTCTATTTTGTATGGAGATTAAAAAAAGATATGTGTGTAAAAATATGTACGGCAATGGGCTCACCCCCTGTCACGTTGGGTTAAATACGCTTGGTGAACCGTGGGCATTTGCTTATTAAGCAAGTGCCTCTGCCTACCCCGCATTGGGGTTAAAAGGCGTGAAGTGTATTTATTTTATTTTATTTAAAAATATATATATATTCTCCGCTTTCTTGTCATAGTAAAAGTTATTCGTTTTGACGAGCCCAACAACGTTTCTAAGACCATTGCTCTGAGTCCTTTTACACTCGGTATAATCAATTATGTTCATACATACATAAACTTCACGCCTGTCTCCCAGAGGGGTAGGCAGAGACTACAGATCTCCATTTGTCACGGTCCTGACATACCCCTTTCGCTTCATCTACATACATACATCTTTTCATACATGACCTCCGGTTTCGAGTACTTTTCACGCCACCTTCGGCCAGGACATCACCAATCTGGTCAACATGACAGAACATTATGTACATATTTGAAACAAATACATTATCTGGATAGGAAATTATTAAATTATTCATTAATGTGATATTTTTTCTTGCGTCATGTAAAGTACCATTTACAATTTTTTTTCAAATGGATGCCGCTTATTTAGTCTCATTTTATTTTGTGCACAAATAATGTATATCCAGTATGTATGTCCAGCAGTATGGTGGACAAACATGGGCTGATGATGATGATGATGATGTGTGTACCTCCTCGCAATTTTGAATATTAACTTTTTTCCTATAAATAAAAAAAATAAATACACTTCACGCCTTTAATCCCAAAGAGGGGTATGCAGAGGCACTTGCTGAAGCAAGTACCCACGGTTCACCAAGCGTATTTAACCCAACGTGACAGGGGGTGAGCCCATGGCCGTTATAGGGTTCACACACCTTGTGGTGTGCGGGTTTCATCACGATGTTGTCTTTCACCGTACGAGCGTTGCGTTGCGTACATAGGCTCTGAAAAAGAGTCCCATTGGTACGCGTCCAGTAGCCGGACTCGAACCCGGGACCTCCCGGTTACAAGTCAAGTATCCGACCAACTGGACCACAGACGCACAGACTTTTTTCCTACTTTTTTTTCTATCACAATGAACAAGCGTTCGACCACCATCCTGCCTGATGTTAAGCAGCGATGTGGGCTACGATGGAGCACAATTGTTCATTAAATACCTATTTACGCCAGTGATTAGAATACCTCCAAACTATACTGATGGGTATAGCAACAAATTTTCGTATATTAACAAGAATTGAGAGAATGGATGAAAGTCGATTGACGAAAGAGATTTATATGAGTGATGTAATGGGCCGGGTGAGTAGAGGTCGCCCCGGAAGGACATATACATACCAGATTGGTGATGTCCTGACCGAAGGTGGCGTGAAAAGTACTCGAAACCGGAGGTCATGTATGAATGTAGATGAAACGAAAGGGGTATGTCAGGACCGTGACAAATGGAGAACTGTAGTCTCTGCCTACTCCTCTGGGAGACAGGCGTGAAGTGTATGTATGTAGGTACGTGTATAATCAAATGTTAAAAAAAAAATACTATTTCGAAAGCATCTCATACAAGTAACGCATTCAAATCATCATCATCATCATCATGTCAGCCCACTGACGTCCACTGCTGGATATAGGCCTCCCCCAAGGCGCGCCACGACGATCGGTCTTGTGCATTCAAATACAAAACACAAATCGGGCAGAAGCAAAAAGTCACCTAATCTCATCTCACTTCCGCCGAAACTGCGGCCACTCTATCTCATACAAAAAACTCAAAAAACGACAAAAAAAAACAACGATCACCCACAAAAGACAATGACTAGACAATTTACATACAAAATTAGGACAGAAAAAAACGTACGGACAAGTTAATTTTTTTCTTTTGTAATTCAACTTTGTAATAAAATGAAAGCGAGATTTTTAAGGCAGGTGGCGGTACAACACTTTTTCTGGCAATTAATCGGGATTGCATCTGTTTTATAATTACAACCGACCCGACCTACATTTGAAGGGTTAATCAAATATAATAAAGAAATTAGGCTGTAGGTGATTGAAGGACATGTGCTATAGTTCAATTTCGTTTCAAATCATTGTTAGTTACATGAGTTTTGTATAATGCACATTATATTTTAATATAAGCATTTTTTTTATTGCAATTTAAGTAGGTACTTAAATTGCATAAAATAATAAACTGTACATCAAAATTACTAACTTGCACTCGTAAAAAGCCAAAGTTATCATCAGAATGGCAATTAGAAGACCAAATCAGTAATTTTGTCGCTAAGTCAGTATTTTAGTTAGGTTAGGTTAGACTTTTTTGATGCACGTTTAAATACTATCCGTTATTAATTACTAAGACGTTTATATTTTATTCTAAGCATTGTATATTTTTTGCCTGAGATACAGGTTCTCGATAAAGAACCTAGTTCAGGTAGACTTAGAGTGTAGCACTTAATTTATCTAATTAGTAGAACTCTTTTTGTAACAATACCCTATTATTGCAAAATAAATTAAAAAAAAATAAATACACTTCACGCCTTTAATCCCAAAGAGGGGTAGGCAGAATAAATAAATAAATAAAAATTGTCTGAGATAAAGCCGTGTGTTGACGGCGAATCCTACTAATATTATAAATGCGAAAGTTTGGATGAATGTCTACAGTGGCGTGCACACCATATAGGCAAAAAGACACTGCCTACCTTAGTATTTTGGCTACCCGACCTAATAATAGAGTGATTGCTAGATCTTTTTTTGTCGTACTCACGACATAGGGTAACGAAGGTCCTGTGTTTTGTGGGTGAGTAGATAGGTTACCTATGTTTCGTAAAGACAAGTTACCTATACATAGGTGTCAATCCGTGGGGATTACTGCCTACCTTGTCGTAAAAGCCAGTGCACGCCACTGGATGTATGGATGGATGGATGGATGTTTGTTTGTCCTTCTTTAACGCAAAAGTACTGGACTGACTTTAATGAAACTTGGCAGCATTGTAGCTTATAAACTAGAATAACATATAGGATATAAAGTATATTAGTAAAACAACGTTTGCTAGACCAGCTAGTATTATAAATGCGAAAGTTTGATGATGAAAGCGGGGTAGGCAGAGGCACTTGCTAAAGCAAATGCCCACGGTTCACGTGCGCGTATTTAACCCAACGTGACAGGGGTTGAGCCCATCGCCGTTATAGGGTTCACACACCTCGTGGTGTGCGGGTTTCATCACGACGTTGTCCTTCACCGTGCGAGCGTTGCGTTGCATACATAGGTTCTGAAAAAAGAGTTCCATTGGTACACGACCAGTAGTCGGGCTCGAACCCGCGACCTCCCGGTTACAAGTCAAGTATCCGACCTATATAATTATCGGAAAAGAGTTCTTATTTCTTTCGCTCAGGGTTCTGTTTGCTCTAGATCGACCAACTGTCAATACCTGTAGTATTATTATATACTAGCTTTCCGCCCGCGGCTTCGCCCGTGTGTAATTCGGTTATATTGCGGTAAGTATAAAGCAATATATTTGTTTTCCCTCTGGAATATAATTTTTTTTCGGGATAAAAAGTAGCCTATTATTTAAACCGGACTTATAACTATACGTCTGCAAAATTTCAGAGCAATCGGTTCAGTAGTTACGGCGTGAAAGCGGAACAAACAAACAAACTCACTTTCCCATTTATAATATTAGTAAGATTAAGCTATGGTAGCGTGACTGTACCCAATGTAAACACGTCATCGCCCCGCCGCCGCCGCCGCTGCTGAGGCAAGGGTTGACCCTGACAGATGGTGGGCTATATTAGGGCTGTCAATGGTTTTTTTTTTTTTAATTTTCTTTTTTTTTTAATAGGCAAGAGTTTGACCACCATTCTACTTGGTGTTAAGATCTCAGGCCAAACATACCAGACTTGCAAGTCGCGTACGACCTTCAGTTTGTCTATGCTGCGGACCTTCAGACTGTACTGCGCAGGAAACACAAACTCCGGCAAGTCGTTCCACATCCTGGCGGTTCGCACTATGAAAGTAGACGCAAAGCGTTTGGTTCGCGTAAATGGCAAATCTACCTGGTATGTTGGACGTCTTGCCGTTATCCTGGTTGTCCTATTGTAAAAACGCGATGGGGGTATTAGGTTATGCAACTCCGTAGCACACTCACCGAAATGCACCCGATAGAAGACAGATAGGCTCGCCAACTTTGCGGCGATGCTCTAGGCTTTGTAGCCGAGAATCAAACAGCCTGTTGTCACCTATGAGCCTTCTAGCACGCCTCTCAATTACCTCCAGAGCCTCAAGCTGGTATTTGGCTGATCCATCCCAAAGATGAGAGCAGTATTCCATACACGATCGAACTTGTGCTTGATACAGTGTGAGCAACTGTTCCGGTGTGAAATACCAACGCACCTTCGAGAGGATGCCCAGGTTGTCCTATTGTACTGTAAATGTTGTCACATCAAAAAATAATGGACAACCCTAGCAAAAACAGTGCCTCACATCAAATATTATTGATAAAAAGTGGGGTAACAAAAAACCGCACGCCCTAGAAAGGGTTTTTACCTCAAAAATGATGCCACAGACCCTTAGAGCGTGAGGTGTTAAACAATTTGACCCCAAATTGGAGCAAAGGTATCAATTAGTATGTATCAATTAAAGAACATGTGTAAAACGTCAAAGTGGCGCCCGGGGTCTAATGCACTATGCTTTGTGGAAACGAACTAGACAACCCCGTGGCTTTACTCATGTTCATATCTATTTATTTATTTGACGGGCCCGTTGGTGTAGTGGTCAGCATGTCTGCCTCTGCTCCGCAGGGTTCGATTCTCAGCGCTGACAAGTGCTTAGGTGATGAGCTTTAAGTACTTGTTGGATGTGTCTGGGTGTTTTATTTATATAAATATGTATTTAAAAGAAAAAAAAGTATTTAAGTAAATATATCTCGTTGTCTGATTTCCATAACACAAGTGCTTTAGCTACTTAACATGGGATGAAGGCAATGTGTGTGTTGTTGTAAAATATCTATTTATTTATTACTAGATAACTTGGTAAACGTTGTTTTACCAAAATACCTTATAGCCTATATGTTATTCTGGTTTATAAGCTACATACTACCAAGTTTCATCAAAATCCGTCCAGTACTTTCTGCATGAAAGAGTAACAAACATCCATCCGCATATACAAACTTTCACGTTTATAATAAAACATTATATTAGGTGTATTAGTAGGATTAAAAAAATACACTTCACGCCTTTTATTTCCAAAGAGGGGTAGGCAGAGGCACTTGCTAAGCAAGTGCCCACGGTTAACCAAGCGTATTTAACCCAACGTGACAGGGGGTGAGTCATCGCCGTTATAGGGTTCACACACCTTGTGGTGTGCGGGTTTCGTCACGATGTTGTCCTTCACCGTACGAGCGTTGTCTTGCGTACATAGGCTCTGACAAAGAGTCCCATTGGTACACGTCCAGTAGCCGGACTCGAACCCGCGACCTCCCGGTTTCAAGTCAAGTATCCGACCAACTGAACCACAGACGCTCTTGGACCACAGACGCTCTTTTGTTTGTTTATTTTTTGTAATTAAAATCATGGATTCTATAACATGAATGATTTTATTTTCACATGTTTTTAGTAAATTTACGAAGTACTTATGTCGGAATATTAAAAACTGTGGCTTAGGTCACTTTAGTGCTGAGGGCCTCATTTATTCCCGTTTATTTATTTATTTATATAGGTTCACCAACAGACGTAACACTCAGTTTAACCTAATAACAGTGGCGTGCACTGGCTTTTACGACAAGGTAGGCAGTAATCCCAAAGGATTGACACCTATGTATAGGTAACTTGTCTTTACGAAATATACCTACATATCTACTCACACACAAAACACAGGACCTTCGTTAGCCTGTGTCGTGAGTAAAACAAAAAAAGTTCTAGCAATAACTCTATTATTAGGTCGGGTAGCCAAAATACTAAGGTAGGTAGTGTCTTTTTGCCTATATGCTGTGCACGCCACTGCCTAATAACATAAAACGAGTACTGAAATTACATAACTAAAGTACACGACCAATTACAGGCAAACACCACATGCTTAAGATTATTAACACATATTAATTACTCTAGAACTTAGGACAGAATTACAGTACCAAATAAATAATTAATAATTTTGATAAAAAACAAAAAAAGTACAAGTGGCAAATGAAAAGTAATTTAGCCGTTTGATAAGGCTTTAGTCAGTGACAGCTTAGCTGATCTCAATGAGACATGGTGTATATCTACTACGCTAGCCCTTAATTAGACAAGGTTAGGTCTTGTTCTGATGGATTTTGGACTAATTACCGACTCCATCACATAAACCCGGGTGATGTTTATCATAAAATCTAGCTTTTAAGTACAATGTGAAATTATTGTTTAATGTTTAAATAGGTATGTGTCCTGTAGTGTTACATACCTTATGTGATTGTTCTGTGATAACTTCTCGGAAATCTTTAGATAATTCCAGTGAAGACATTCAATAAGGTTCAAAGTATGTATTGGTTAAGTGGCAATATACTAGCCTATGCATGATTAAGGGCTAAAGCAATGGTTTAGCAGTTTCATTCTTAGCGTTCCACTTTTCCCTTCGCATTGTGCCAACGGTTCACCTCACCCGTGCCAAACGAAAAGGGGTTATGTAATTGCATTTTAGGTATGTTTGTTCCGGCCCAGCGTCCCGGGCCGGTTACAATCACCACTGTAACACAACACCCGTGGTCCAGCGAGCCATATGCTCGCGCTTTTTGTCTGTCCACCCTTCATATCCTCTCATTAAATTCATTTAAAACATCTTCCCGGAAAAGAAAAAAGTCGTAATATCAGAGGGGTCATTTATTCCCACAACACCGCCGCCGCTGCACCTTACAAAACAAAGTAATAATTTTCAATAGCAGGACCAACCAACCCTTCCGTGTTTTACTTCTTTTTTTTTCACGTACACATTTGCCTCCAAAAACACTGACACTAGACCATAGAGTATTGAGGCCGTGAGAACCTCAAACACTTTTTTGAATTGGAAAAAAAAAATGAGGACACCAAAGAGGAAGAGGCCGACGATAAAAAAGTTCAACGATGGGGAGAGTGGACACAGAAAAAGAATTATTGCCTTACAACTATTAATAAATTGCTTGTTACTAGCTATTTTGGGGTGGCTTATCAGATTTTGAATAGTCAAGGTGCTCCTTTGATAACTTTGTTTTATGTTCTTTTATTTGAATACGATTAGCTCCGAATTCTGTTCGATCGAATCGAGACGGCCGTAAAAAATAAAACACAAATGACTGTTTTGACGATCCCTCTCATGGTCGGTGTTTTTTTTTGCCGCAATAAAAATCACATTCGAAGCTTAACCCACAAAATGACAACCGGCACTTTTATTGACATATGCTACTTCCGATTTATTGAAAGAACGAATTAAAAAAAAACCCCGAGGTGTGGGCGCTTCACCCCGTCCGCAATGACCCAAGTCAACAATTAAAAAGAAATAAAACAAATCCGAGAGCCGTCAAAGGCACAAAAAGAGCGGGAAACGAACAACTGACGCTCGACGTCGTTCTTTTTTTTTCATACCCAACCAACAGGTGGCAAAGGGTTAAAATTTTGTTAAAGATGTTGACTAATGTCCTGGATGGTTATTCCCGAGTTAGGGAAAGCGTGACAAACAGACAGATCAGTATAAACATGTGTTGCGGTCGTTTATTCATTAGTCGAAAAACGAAAGTTAACTTCAAGGGATTAATCAATGAAAAAAGAAATTAAAGAATTGACGATGACTGCGCATGTCGCGTCATAACATCTTTAACACATTGGCGGACAGTAAACTGGTCACAATTGATGTTTTATTGCTATGACGCCTATAGGCGTTCACTGTCCAAGAATGAGTTAATATGAAAATGCATCGCAAAATGTGTTGATAACCGCGTAACTCCGGAACGGGTGGACCGATTTCGCCAATTCTTTTTTGTTGTTGTGCTTATTAAATGACAGAAGAAGGTTCTTATGAAAGAAAAAAAATGACATCCACTGGTGGACACAGGACACCCTGGTGGTAATGCTAATTTTATATTCTTATACTTCTCTGCCTACCCCTCTGGGAGACAGGCGTGAAGTGTATGTATGTATGTTATATTATTATTAATAGTTAAGACGCTTATGGTATACGGGTATGGCATGCATCACGATGATGAAGGAAGTTCTTACCGTACGAGCGTTGCCTTGCATACATTTTTTCCATCCCATTCCCATTGCTACACGTCCAATACAGAGGGTCACGAATCCGCAACCTCCCGATTGCAAGTCAAGTATTGAGCCCGACCTTTGAGCCATTTTTATTTGTATTAAGTAATTTTATCGGTAAAACGGTATACAGAGTGTAAAAGTACCCGGGAGCAATGGTCTTAGAAACATTGTTGGGCTCGTCAATATGAACAACTTTTACTATGGCGACAATGCGGGGAAAATTTTTTTCATCTCCATACAAAACGGACATTTTTTTGCCTCGATAGATAATATGTTTTATGGGGATTGTTTTTTCTCGTTTCCCCCATAGGCATAGTAAAAGATTTTCATATTGACGAGCCCAACAACGTTTCTAAGACAATTTCTCGGGGTCCTTTTACACGCAGTATGTGTGTACGCGCTTAGTTTAAGTAGAGGTTACAAACAGAGCACAAGCGAAAAACGGTCAAAAATACAAAAAAAAAAGTGGCGCCTTAAAGATTTTTTCTTTACTTTGTTTTTAGCACCCTTTGTATTTCGAGGGTTAACCCGCGGATCATTGACCTCCACGTAACGCTAACGAAAATCAACTTTACACACGTAGAAATAAATACTATATTCCCTTCTTCGCAGTAACAATGCTCAGTAGAATCTCAGCGAGCTTAATTTACATATAGTTTCTTTGTACTTAAGGGTCATTTTGTGTTGTTTATTTTCGGTACAGACAGTCCATCATAGAGGAGCACATCTGCCCGGTCAGCAGCTGCCAGTGATTAGAATCGACCTGTTTATTATCATATACTCATATCAAATCACTGCGTTGTAAGTTCTCTATTGAGATGAGAAACCGTGTTTAAGGCCGGGGCTCCACCAAAGCGGAGAGGAGAGGAGATGTGCTAATTTTTCATACAGTTCTAGCCCGCTCAACCCATGAGCTGTGTTTATTTGTATGGAATCGCTTCTCTTCTCCGCTTTGGCGGAGCCCCGGCCTTAACGTCAAGAAATCTTCGGGGTAAAAAGGTCATATTTATTTATTTACTAGGTGTCCCGGCAAACATTTGTTTTGCCATAGGAAGTCGCCTTTGTACCCGGTGTACTGGATGAAATACACCTTTTAAACCTTCCCTGAACTTCTGCGAATAATTCAAGACCAAAAATAGCCAAATTCGTCCAGTCGTTCTCAAGTTTTAGCCAGACTAGCGAACAGCAATTCATTTTTATATGTAAGATTTAATACTTTATTGCACCAACAGTACAATCATCATCAGCCACATAACGTCCACTGCTGGACGAGGGCCTCCCCCAATGAGATCCGTCATTTGGGGTGAAATGCCAGTAATCTTGGCAGGCGGGTTGGCGATCGCAGTGGTGTTGTGGTTTAACTCACAGAGAGCGCTGCTGCCCGTCCCATGACGGGAAAAGTTGGGCTGGGGTGGTGACACATGTATTCTATTCATATACATGTATTATATAGTGGACTTAATACCAAAGTATTATCTACCAGTCAACCTCACAACATGGGAGAAACATAGGTGCGGGTCAGTATTTATTAAGTTGTAAGTGAACACATTAATAACTTAAGTAGGTAGGTACGTAAAACAGAATACACTCAATAACACACATTTATAATCACATACCTACGTACGCACATAATATAAAATATAAAAGCCACTTTTGGTCAATCGAGTTAAGAATGCTGGCTTACGCAGAATTTTCCGCTCTATCGATTGGTCTATATAACGGTAAGTTGATGATATGTTTTATACGACCTTTCTACCTCGAGGTATCGAAATATTATCACGCCTTTTAATCCCGAAGCGGGGTAGGCACATGCAGTTGCTAAAGCAAATGCCCACGGTTCACGCGCGCGTATTTAACCCAACGTGACAATGGGTAAGCCCATCGCCGTTATAGGGTTCACACACCTTGTGGTTTGAGGGTTTCATCACGATGTTGTCGTTCACCGTACGAGCGTTGCGTACATGGCTATGACACATCCAGTATACGGACTCGAGCCCGCGACCTCCCGGTTACAAGTCAAGGATCCGACCAATTGTATCACAGACGCTGTAGTAAGAGAGCGCAAAAACCCTCCCCGGGAAGGGGAGGAAAAGACATGTGTACCTATGGTTGCGTTCGGCAACGTGGAAATATTTTTCAAATACACACAATATAAAAAGTGTCAAGGGATCAAGAACATTTTTAGCTCTAATAAAAATCTAATTTATTTAAATCAAATCTAATCTTCTGGATTGGTCTCCTACCTAATTCCCCATGCCTGTTTCAATGACTTATCACCACATTTTGAATAAATTATGAATGAATTCAGTTTTTGTAAAATATATTCTTGATTGCAATCTTCTAAA
>SJJU01029257.1:0-11278 GCA_012932125.1 Conopomorpha cramerella | reverse complement strand
ATTTTATTTTAAGATTAAGTTATTGACATACCACTATTTTTTTGTAATGAATAAGATTGACATAATATTTTGTACGCCACATAAGGCAGGATACATTGTTACATTATATTTTAGATTTAAGCAACTTGACATGTATTCACAAATAAATGATTTGATTTGATATAGTGTTCTTCACCAATACCTAAGTTCCAATTACCTATTAAGAAATAAACGTAGTATATAACACGTTTATTCTTTTCTTAGACGTTGTGGGAATGTATGTAGGCCTACAAATATAAGTCAGTTATAGAAATGATACGATAAGTAGATTCCAGGGTCAACTCAGCCCACATGTTCTAGCCTGCGGGCTGAATTGACCACATATGAAAAAAACATTCCGCGGTTAATTCGACCTGCTTATTCATCGGTCAGCATACGCAGGGCATAGTTAATTCCTTTCAACTCCTTATGGGATTGCTTGAACGGCAAGCTTTGTCCATCACTTTATTTCTAGTTCAGATCTTATGTGGATCAATCATCTTTTCTCGTCAGTGACTGCCATACATAGTTCACTGTTGGATGAGTCGACCACGACAACAAAACGTTTGTGGTCAATTCAGCCCACGGGCTCAAAAATTTGGGCTTGGTTGACCCTGGAATCGATAAGTATTGGAGGAAGCAAGTTCTAGAAACCTCGACCAAAGACGAATTGTACTTAATTGTTGTGCACTGTGTTCAAACTAGGTGTAGGTTTATTTACCAATTTAAGAACTAAACACACGAGAATAATAAAATAAAAGAAACAATAGGAAAAACAATAAATAATACACACACACACAAGATAAGCACAAAGCAATCAAAAGCGTACCAACTCGCACTGAGCAGTACCTACTGAGCGTGTGCCAGGTCTCTACTACACAAATATTGGGGGCCGTCAGCGGTATTTACTCGCTAAAATACAATATACATTCACATCTGTAATACTCAAAAGTTATACATCAGAATCACAAGGAACCTTCAGCCATATTTAGCATAGTAAAGAGTTAAGAATATGGGCCTTCAGTTACAAGTTGCCTACGCATAAGAAATGAAATTATGTAGTTATTTATTCATCGTTATAAGTGCTATTACATACAGATGTACAGAAGTATAACACAAAGCTTGATGAAAGTCATTAATGATTTTAAAAACAAAAGTGAACGTTCCCATAGCCTGAATAAACCTAAATTTCTCTATCTTATGGTCGGCTTTTACGACATGCCAGGAAGAAAGGCAATTGATGCCATCGATCTACACACATCAAAAGTGTCTAGGGTTCAAGAACATTTTCAGCTCTAAAATAAAATCTAATTTATTCAAATCAAGTCTAATCTTCTGGATTGGTCTCCAACCTAATTCCCCATGCCTGTATCAATGACTTATCACCACATTTTGAATAAATTATGAATGACTTCAGTTATTGTAAAATATATTCTTGATTGCAACCTTCTAAAATGTACTTGATCCCTACACACTTTTGATGTGTGTACATCCCAGATCAGTATGGGATCACTAGCTACAATTAAACTTATAATTGTGTACCTACTTATAGGTACGTTTTTATATCTCAAAATCTTGCATCATTAACAGCGGTCACTGATCCTCGTGAAGTCATAAACTTAAAAAAAAAATAGGTATTATTACTATTATGTACGACATTAATTTGATAACAAGAATATTGCAGTTTGCTGGTGATATCGGAACTGTATTGTTTAGGTACGTAATGTTTTTACAATACACAGGATAAATAACGAAGTTTTTAATTTTTTTTGCCCCTGAAAACTGCCTCTCATGCCTGTCGCGCCTGCTACACGTAGGTACATCTTAAGCACTGCTAAGACAGCATTCTGTTGAACCCCGACGTCCTCAAACGTGCAGCGTACTTCAACAGACACTCTACTTTTTCAACGGCTCTTTCGGGCGCAAACCCGCACACCACAAGGTGTGTGAACCCTATAACGGCGATGGGCTCACCCCCTGTCACGTTGGGTTAAATACGCTGGTGATACCGTGTTACTCGCTTTTAGCAAGTGCCTCTGCCTACACTCTTTGGATTAAAGGGTGAAGTGTATTTAATTTTTATTTTTTCACTTTTAGAGCAGGTCTAACACACCCGTCAAGAAAGTCACGACATAGAACAAATGCGCACTCTGATTGGCTGCTATGTCACGCTTCGTGGGACTTAGTCCAGGTTCAACAAATGGCAGGGAATTGTATGTCTTATCACTTCTTTTTTGGAGTGTTTTTGGTGTGCTAGGGGAGCTGATTATGTGTGTCATTTCGTATTAGGTGCTTGTTTCTTTTGAACATTTTTTTTAATAATATGTCGTTTGGTGCAGGCGCGCGTGTGGTGCGATGCGCGTGCGCGGCGGCTGCGCGCGCTGGTGGTGCGCCGGGGTCGCGGCGCTGATGGCCCTCGCCGCGCTGCTCTGCGCCATCTTCTGGAACATGATCTTCGACTCTGTACTCGCATCGGTAAGGAATTATAATTAGGAAGAACGTAATTTATGCAATGTTACCGTAAACGTAGGTAATGTACAGAGTGCAATAAAGAGTACCTATGTTATTCTTAATTCATTATACTCAGAATAACAATATTTTACGTCTATGGGCTCACTCCCTGTTACGTTTGGTTATGATTCTGTAAGACGTGGACATTTGCTTAGCGATTGCCTCTGCCTATCACGCTTGGGAATTAAAAGACGTGAAGTGTGTTTTTTTAATAACAATATTTTCAAATACTTACTCTAATTTTGACACCGGAAGGATTAAGTTGGGTGCTACCAATGAAGTTTTCGCAAGATTCAAAGTCCTTAGGTACCACATTTTCAACGTAATAATATTATATTAAACAATAACCCATCAAATATACCTAGTGACTGGTGGCGTGCACTGGCTTTTACGACAAGGTAGGCAGTGATCCCCGAGGATTGACACCTACATATGTATAGGTAACTTGTCCTTACAAAATATCCTATCTACTCATCCACAAAACACAGGACTTCGTTAGTATGTTGTGAGTATAACAAAAAAGGATCTAGCAATAACTCTATTATTAGTTCGGGTAACCAAAATAGTAAGGTAGGCAGTGTCTTTTTGCCTATATGGTGTGCACGCCACTGCAGTGACAACGTGAGCAAGATTTATAAAGAGATCTCTGATTTTGCCGTATCATATTATTATTAATCTTCTAATCTTGCATACCTACCTAAGTTTTGTCATATTCCATTCTTATGTAAGAGTTCTAAGCAACAGTTTGAGAGAAAAATTACTACTTTATACAGAAAACTCTGATTTTGCCGTATCAAATCTTCTAATCTTGCATACCTACCAAAGTTTTGTCATATTCCATACTTATGTGAGAGTTCTAAGCAACAATTTGACAGAAAACCTACTGATAATCTTGTTAGTGGACAAGCGCAGCAGGTGACGGGGTGACTCGATTTTACTTACTAAGTAGGTTTTCCAATTTAACTAGTTCATCAACGTCATTTATCATTTCCATCTCTAGAACGATAAACTGTCGCCTATTGCCGCGGCGTGCTCTAAGCTATCTATAAAGTAATCATCTATTAGATACAACATCTATATATATCTATACTGCGTGCAAAAGGACCCCGAGCGATGGTCTTAGAAACGTTGTTGGGCTCGCCAATATGAACAATAATAATTAGTGAGCGTCTGTGGTCCAGTTGGTCGGATACTTGACTTGTAACCGGGAGGTCGCGGGTTCGAGTCCGGCTACCGGACGTGTACCAATGGGCATCTTTTTCAGAGCCTATGTACGCAACGCAACGCTCGTACGGTGAAGGACAACATCGTGATGAAACCCGCACACCACTAGGTGTGTGAACCCTATAACGGCGATGGGCTCACCCCCTGTCACGTTGGGTTAAATACGCTCGGAGAACCATGGGTACTTGCTTTAGCAAGTGCCTCTGCCTACCCCTCTTTGGGATTAAAGGCGTGAAGTGTATTTATTTTATTTTTTTATTACTGTAGAAAATACAACTGGTGACAAGAAGGAATTCTTTGTTACCTCCCAGACGATAAACGTGCCTGAAATGATAATAACATGTTATCAAACATTTCTATCTAAGATTACTTACTTCATTCTACTCACTAGATCACGTAGATCTATAAAAATGCAAGTAGGTCCCGTACCTATCGTTTGCATTTCTGAGAAGCGGTTCGGAGGAGATGGTTTCTGATTGACAGATTTATGTCATTCATATATTTTTTTACATAGGTACACTTTTTAGCTTTTTAATTTCAAAGGACTGTTATACGGAAAGCGACAAGATGCAAATGGCTTCTTATTTCTCATTTTCAAAATTATTTTTTCGCTACAATTTTTGTGTTAGGTTAGGTTTAGGTGAAATTCGTGCAATAATGTGCTGGTGATGAAAAATAATGTAGTAAGTGTGAGAAGTAAAGGAGATCTCCTATTTGATCAATTTGTTATTCCCGAGTAATGTTCACGCATTGTAATGTGATGGTCCACCCTCACATTTTAATGAGTTTTTGACACGACTTTGACTATTGACGACTAAATGGATAGACTGTGACAATGACAGCAACTATATAATTTACTAAACACATTTAATACTCATGAATTATATTTAATACACACAATAACTATATAATATTGAACAGGAAGAGTTATTCCTAGTTTTGTGGCAGAATTGTCGGCTTTAAAGCCGAACATAAGAGACAAGTTTAAAAATAATAATAATAATTTCAAAGCAAAAAACGCTTACATATCTCCAAGCGTATAATTAACGTAACTATCGTTATATTAACCTAACTATCGTTATAGGTGGTGGGCCCATCGGTTTGCATCACGATGATTTCCTTCATCGTATGAGCGTCGCGTAGTAGGGTAGCTCTGAAAAAGAACCCATTGGTACACGCTTAGTAGTAGCCTGTGTTGAATCTTCAATCATTGCAGTTTGAAGCATCTATCCACTATACCACAAACGCTGTTTTTTGTATTAATTCAATCCAAAATTCCCAATCACCAAAGTTTTACTTATATAAATATCGATAAGTTGTAATATAACCAACCAATAGGGTTCAATAATGTCGGTCAGTGAAGTCGCTGAAGGACATTCTATCTTGGTGTTCGAGACACGGAGAGTCCCGGGGGACGTCTCTAGCTGAGGCGGTGACACGCGACACTACCAGACATGACTGCATAATAAGCTGACCTGCAATCCCATGGTCATTCTTCCAACTGAAGGTTCACGGCTCAACGGCTGGGGCGATGTATTGCACAAATTTATCTTTAGTTAGTGATTTGCCTTGAAGTAACTTGAACATGGTAGATATGAAATTATTATGATTAAAGTACCATTTTTTATCGAGCAACTGCTTTATGGATACCTCGCCGCTGATGTGGAAGTCCCGCGGGGTTTTGTAGCGAACCAAAAGCAAACTAAAGCCCTAAGGTGACCAAGTGTGCTCCATCGTAGACCACATTGCTGCTTAACATCAGGCAAGATGGTGGTCAAACACTTGTTCATAGTGATAAAAAAAAACCATTCGCATGTTATTGCCGTGGCTTCCCGAACACTCTGAGTCGCGCTTGGCCCTGACGGACCATCGCCGCAAGAAATAAATGACGAGACATAGCAGACACTGCGATTGGTTGAAACTGCTATGTGTGTGACATAGCAGCCAATCACAGCGCTTGTTTGTTTCTTTGTAGTGTCTTTCTTGACGCGCGTTCTAGGACTGCAGGTGGGGCGTTCGACGAACTCCCAAACTAACGATGTAGGAGGTTAGGTACCCTAAGGTACCTATGATTTTCACAATACTCGATTGCAAGTCCAGGCATCCAACAACTAGGTTACGACTGCTACGTTACTGTTGTTTTTGTGTTCCTATGGCACCCCAGAGGTGCAGAGGGCCTTGATAATATCACGCCACGCCTTCCTGTCCTCAGCAACGCTCTTGGCCTCGCTCCAGCTCACTCCTGTGGCACGCAGTTCACTCTCTAGGCGCTAGGTACTCTACAACAAAATCAATTACTTAATCAATCAAAAAATCAATTACTAATAAATAACTTGCCCATAGAACCTTCAAACCTCACCCCATTCCCTAAGGAGAGTCCTTCTAGTAATTGAACTAAAATGAACTACTTGAACATTCTTGTACAAAATTAATTGTGGCAGCAAGTGATTCACTTAATTGGATTAATGGAATATGACAACGGCAGGTTTCGGCCGAACGCCTCTTTCTACGGCTTCGGAAATTATGCGCCTATTCACACTATAGATTTACCTAGCGATATTTTTAAGAATTTGCACATAGCTACACAGTTTGATCGTTGACGGTAACAACAAAGTTTATCAGA
Source organism: Conopomorpha cramerella (assembly GCA_012932125.1). Lineage (NCBI taxonomy): Eukaryota > Metazoa > Arthropoda > Insecta > Lepidoptera > Gracillariidae > Conopomorpha > Conopomorpha cramerella. Next base: position 4,902 of record SJJU01029257.1, on the reverse strand, counting down.
GTATTGGAATTCAACTGAATTCAATTCAATGCGTTTATATTGTTCTACAATGGTAATTTCAGGTGGTAGTGATATGAGTAAGTGCAAACACATTGTAGATCCTGATGGACCGTTAAGAGAGGGAACGTTATATCTTTATATTTCTTTAAATATAATACAAAAGAAGAACAATATTAATTGTCTTACTAAGTATACAACACAACAGTGTCGTATAAATCATTGTACAAACATAAGAAACTTTAAAAAAATCTAATTCGTAATCATCTAGAAAAACTCTAGTTTTTAACGAAAATTAGCGAGGAGGTACTCGGCCAGGTAGAACAACAGGTGCCTAACGCTTTTATCACGAAATTTCTAATATAGCATACATGAACATCGATATTTGTCTTCAATACTGCCGGCAGGCCACTAGCGCTGAATTTTATCACAAACTTTATGTTAAGAAGTACCCCCTTAGAGTTCCATTTCGTAGCTGAATTTTGTAGCTGGCTACGGTACGGGAAAGAATAGACCCAGTTGGAAGCTGACTTCGTACTAGATACGAAATAGGTGTATCCTTAATCAAAACCAGCAACGACATGAGTGTGTGATGATGATTATGTAACATGAACTGAACATGAGCTGTACTTGTTAAGTTATTATTCACTTATTCGTGTTACTAAATAGGTAATTTATGTAAACACTTAACTAGGTTAGCCACTGAATTGAAGATTTTAAAGTTATTTACATAAATTGTTATATCCTAAGTTAATGTGCGTCCATTCGCGTGTATCCAAATTGAGTGAACTGATTTATTTATTTTGCTACATTAAATGTTTCACTGTATAATATTTCCAATCCGTTCTTTAATTGCTTAGTTATTTGTAATTCGCATGAAAATTCCCGAGTCCATAAAAGCGGTTCGGAGTCTTGTATCAGTCACTCGTACGCGTCACTTAGGCTTCTTTAGAGCCTGTTATGCATTTACTTAATGATTAGGTGCGTTGGTTTGTAATATAGGTACTTAGTTATAGCGGGAGCGACGCGACGGCGGTGGCGGCTATCGCGATGCAATACCCGTTTAAGCCCATACTTCATAATTGACCTCTTACAGCAAAATGATAACGGCGATCCCGAGATGGCACATGTCGATCGTTTGCCTCAATTGATTCGAACTTGGCATCTTTAATTGTGGATTATATGATGTTTGGTAACGGGCACGCTCAATGCCGGCCCGGCTGTCAATCAGGTTTTGATGTCATATTGATTTTCTTTCATCGATCTTGGATCGATTGGTGTAGGTACGCATGTTTTTAATTATTGAAGGCCGAATTTGATTGGCGCTCATCTCCTATTACCAATAGAGTATTTAAGCATGCCGGTACCTACTTCTTGATATGCATTTAAATCAGCAATACAATTAGTTGCCAATTGTTGTACCGATTCTCATTTGGGTCTTTCATTAATAATTCCTGGGCGGTCTGTGTCTTTAACTTATCACCAGCGACTACGACTATGAGCAGGATGCTACCACTCTCACTGTAGAGGAACCTAAACAACTGATGGAGATTATTTCCGCTCTGGCTCGCTTGTGAGAATGCCTGCCGTATCTAATTTCCCCTCAAGTTCAGATCTCAAATTGATCTGTGCTTGAGTCAAACTATTTAATTGTCAAGCGACACTTGAGCACCTATTATTGACTTTCAATCAAGTTATTTCAGGGATAATCCCACTACCACCCAAGCCCTGCCTGCCTCTCTCTGTACGGGCCATTCTCTGGAGAAGTGCGCATCTACTTGCTTTTGCCTCTTTTCAACGCACACGTTTTCTTGACTCCATACAAATTTATCAATTTTCAATCAAGTTGCTTATGTCTATAATCCCAAGGATTTTGAACAGGCATTGTTACTAATTCCAGCAACTGGTGCTGACGCCCGGCACGAAGGCGTACGCCGGCTGGGAGGCGCCCGACGTGCCGCTCACCTTCGACATCTACCTCTTCAACTGGACCAACGCCGAGAACTTCCCCGGCGAGGTGCCCAATCTGCAGGAAGTTGGTAAGGTCCCTATAGTAATGCCTTAGATCTATTATATTGTGAGCGTCTGTGGTCCAGTTGGTCGGATCCTTGACTTGTAACCGAGAGGTCCCGGGTTCGAGTCCGGCTACTGGACGTGTACCAATGGGACTCTTTTCAGAGCCTATGTACGCAACGCAACGCTCGTACGGTGAAGGACAACATCGTGAGGAAACCCGCACACCACAAGGTGTGTGAACCCTATAACGGCGATGGGCTCACCCCCTGTCACGTTGGTTTAAATACGCTCGGTGAACCGTGGGCATTTGCTTATTAAGCAAGTGCCTCTGCCTACCCCGCTTTGGGATTAAAAGGCGTGAAGTGTATTTTTTTTTTAGATCTATTAGTAATGCCTTTCTTTAGAAAAATTAAACAAATTAATAATTGCAAGGTTTTGAGAGAACTAATCCGCCAGCAGCATCATCTTCTGCTGATATTGGTCCTATGCTCGTTGGAAACATATGCAGGAACCTACTTATGTTCCTTAATTAGTCCTATTTTCCATTAAGCAGTTTATATAAATATAATAAATAAATACACTTTACGCCTTTTAATCCCAAAGCGGGGTAGGCAGAGGCACTTGCTAAAGCAAATGCGGTTTGAACACGGTTCACCAAGCGTATTTAACCCAACGTGACAGGGGGTGAGCCCATCGCCGTTTAGCAGTTTGTAGAAAATAATTGCGTTCCCATGTTATCCTATTTTAAGGTAAAACCAATAGGTTTTACCATTCTCAGGGCAAAGAAAGAGTATATCTAACTGTCTATCTGTCGTAGGTCCATACCGGTTCATGGAACGGCGGAAGCACGTGAACGTCACGTGGTACGAGAACGGCACCGTGTCGTACCGCACGCACCACACGTGGCACTACGACGCCGCCGGCAGCGCCGCCAGCCTCGACGACACCATCACCTCGCTCAACATGATCGCCGCGGTCAGTATCCATCATAATACCGTAACGTAAAGTAACTTCAGCCAGGTTCAGATGTAACAAGGCGACACCGCCGTGTGGTGACGGCGAATAGAATATATGTGTCACCACCCCAGTCCAACTTTTCCCGTCATGGGGGTCGTAAGAGACGACCGAGGGAGCTCTCCAGAGGACGGGCAGCAGCGCCCTCTGTGAGTTAAACCACAACACCACTGCGATCGCCAACCCGCCTGCCAAGCGTGGCGATTACTGGCATTTCACCCCAAATGACGGATCTCATCACGGACACGAGGGAGGCCCTCGTCCAGCAGTGGACGTTATGTGGCTGATGATGATGATGACGGCGACACCAGTGCTTTACACGAAGCATTTTTAACCCCCGACGCAAAAATACGGGGTGTTATAACTGCGACCAAGATTGAAAAGAGCATGCTTCGGTGGTTTGGGCATATGGAGAGAATGGATGAAAGTCGATTGACGAAAGAGATTTATATGGGTGATGTAATGGGGCGGGTGAGTAGAGGGCGCCCCAGAAGGACATATACAGACCAGATTGGTGATGTCCTGGCCGAAGGTGGCGTGAAAAGTACTCGAAACCGGTGGTCATGTATGAAAAGATGTATGAATGTAGATGAAGCGAAAGGAGTATGTCAGGACCGTGACAAATGGAGATCTGTAGTCTCTGCCTACCCCTCTGGGAGACAGGCGTGAAGTGTGTGTATGTATGTATGTTTGTTGTAAGTTTGACGTGTGTATCGAGCGTGTGCTTAGCTATGTTTGATCGATATCTGTTCTCCCATTCAAAAGTTAGGTATGCGGATTGAAAATAGGGATGAAAAATTTCACTTGAATGAATGTGTCCAAGTGGGGTATCAAATGAAAGAGCACGATACTTATAGTCTGTTGATGTAATGAAAATTACATAATTCGTTCAAAAGTTATGAGTTTTGAAAGCGGGGGAAAAAGACGACCCTATACAAATATGTTCAAGTGGGGTATCAAATGAAAAGTCAATTTTAATAATAAATAGTGGACGCCCCGCGATTTCATTCGCGTAGTTTAGTACCTGCATCATCAAATTTCAAGCATCTAACTTGAACGGTTTAGATTCCCGTTCCAGTGGGAATTTCTGGAATTCCTTTCTTAGTGTACCCCTACGGTACCTAAACTATGTCCGTTACAAATTTCAAGTGCCTAAGTTTAGCCGTTTGGGCTGTGCGTTGATATGTCAGTCAGTCAGTTTTTCCTTTTATATATACATACGGGTGTAGGTGGTCCAAAATATTGTTATGTCTGTTTAGTCACCATCGTCAGTATTGCGAATAACAAAAATACGTCACGTCCTTAGTTGAGGCTCACAGGTAATCTGTTCGTTAAAAGTTCTCTAATCGGATACAAAACATCAAAGGGCCAGTCCTAAGCTACGGGACGGAGTTAAAAAATAAACAAACGAAATAATAGGGGAATGAAGGGGATTAAGTGCCAAACGTTGATGTTGAATAAATAATACAATACTTAAATAAAAAGAGCGTTTGTGGTCCAGTTGGTCGGATACTTGACTTGTAACCGCGAGAATTTTTTTTCGTTTCCCCACGTTGTCGCCATAGTAAAAGTTGTTCACATTGACGAGCCCAACAACGTTTCTAAGACCATTGCTAGGGGTCCTTTTACACTCTGTATATCCATATCGATTACAGGAATTATCGTTTTCGTTTCACATCACAAGCGTTAGGTAAGTGTTAGGTAAAAATACGTAACATATACTACACTTTACATGTTAATGACATACATAGTTAGTTATCGTTTACAATCTAAGGTATTCATGTGCGCTGGATTTGGCCGCATTGGTTCGCGACCGGTTGATATTTGGAACCCGTTCCGAGGAGAATCTCGGGGACACTTCGATATCTTGACACT
>SJJU01029244.1:0-14652 GCA_012932125.1 Conopomorpha cramerella | reverse complement strand
GATCCATATTATCACAAGAGTAAACAATGCATGGTAATTCCTGTAATTTTCTAGTAGTAGTCGCCGTAATGGCGAGAAATCACGTCTAATGTTCATGCCAAAAAACCCTTGTCAGAACGTACTCTCCAGAATTGCATTCATTCATACCAATAAACATTTAAATAAATTATTTATCCCATTTGTTCGGTATAAAATTATGATATTAAACAAAACAAACTTTAATGAAACTTTGTACATTTAAATATACCTTGTACATAGAAATCATGTACAACAAACCTATGTTTTAACAAAATTAATATTTTTTGGACAAAAAATATACTTTAAATATTACGACGCACTGTTTCCCAAACCAAGGTATATCCTATATTAATGTATTTTGGCGATGATGATGATCTCTGCCTACCCCGATGTATAATGTGTTATTATTGTGTTTTATAATGTGTCTTGGGAAATAGTTTCGACCGTTGTTACGATATTAAGGCATTTTGTGTTTAATACACAATTTCTCTATAAGAATTAATTAAATACGCAAATGAAGTTAATTCGTGAGCTTTTTAATTCTTCGTGTTAAGAAGCGGAAAAACACAGTATATAGAAAAAATTCTATCCACTCCGTACGTGAGCACACGCATGAAACCCGCACACCACAAGGTGTGTGACCCTATAACGGCGATGGGCTCACCCCCTGTCACGTTGGGTTAAATACGCTTGGTGAACCGTGGGCATTTACTTCAGCAAGTGCCTCTGCCTACTTCGCTTTGGGATTAAAAGGCGTGAAGTGTATTTATTTTTATTTATTTATCATTACATAGTATAAAAGAAAGTCACCTCCCGCTGTCTGTCCCTATGTATGCTTAGATCTTTAAACTGCGCAATGGGCTTTGAAACTTTCTTAATAGATATAATGATTCTTGAGCTAGGTTTATATTATGTATATGTATTACAGCAAAGAAACACTACTGATAATGTATATCGGCAAAACAAGGTTAGCGGAGTCAGCTGGTTGTATATAATTGCCACAACATCACACATATGGATATAACGCCGAGTAAGAACATCGCAATGGAGTACAGTCACGTGAATAATCATTGTATGCACTTAGTAACATTTCAAAGCCATTTTGACTTATGAAGCATTGATAGAAATTTTCAGTCGATGATCAATATCTACACTGCAATAAACCTAAATGCATTTTTTTTTTGTTGACGAGCGGGAATTCATCTTGGCACCCCGCCGCTATGTCGATGAAAACCCACTTCTTATTCTCCTTACATAGTACTAGGAAATCATCGGGAAAAGACAGTAGGAATAGGCATTTTTCAAAATAGTTATTGTAAAAACCAGAAAATAAAATATTCATCAAAAGTAGCAAGTGGTTGCATTTCATTTGGATTTGATCATTTAAGTTTCTATTGTTATGTTTTAACATATTTTTTTTGTTAACTTCATTGTTTTATTTGATGACTGTACTTTTTCAAAAGAAGGCATAGTTCAGTATTCAGGTTTTCATCATTCAGGTCATTTTGCTACTGTGTATTTTCCCGATGATGTCTTAGTACTATGTAGGGAGGATAAGAAGTGGGTTTTTATCGACATAAGTTTATTACAGTGAAGGTATTGATGGATGGACTGAAAATTTTAAGGATTTGCGGATATGGTATACTAGATCCCGTACTACGGTGAAATAGGCCTCATATCAAAGTAGCAAAAGTTATTTTAAGAGAAAATTGATTTGAAATGTCACAAGTGCATACACGTTTAGACACGACGCGGACTGTACACGTGTTAAAAATGGAAGCCACATTTCGATCATAAAATTTACGAGCAATTAGACAGAATTATGTGACACACGAGTTTGAACCAGTCGCCTTTCATCTATTCATTAATCATCCTGTTTCTGTAGGACATTATGGCCGTCATACACTGCACTAAAAATATCTATTCCCAATCAGTGTCATCTAACTGCACTTAACTACCTCTTACCTACCTGTAGACATAATTGTCTACAATCTAGGAAACTATACCATGCTCAGACCTAATACAACTAGACATGCAAGCCGCGTAGCACCCTCACTGAATCTTTCTAAGCAATATGTATGGGAACTTTTAGTACCAAAATGCATACAAAACCCTACTACTGCTACCACAGTAAGGGACAGAAGTCTCTCTCGCTCTTTCACTCCTGCATGTTCTTCATATCGTTGTCTCGTTTTATACTAAATGTCAGTTATGGATTGCAAGTCTAGTTATTTTTGGTCTGAGATATCATGTTCTGAAATGTATAAATAATCTGACAAACTAGAAAACTATTTGGCGTATATTTTTAGTATAGAATAAAGTTACTCTCATATATGCTAGTATTCTATTAATTATGGCCTTTGAGTACAATTTCCAAACTGTATACAACGTATTTATGAATAAGGCTTACAACCATTCCACACCAGGTATATTTTTTTGCTAGGCTCGCCTTTGTAGACTGCACTGAAAGTTTTGCGTGACTTTAAAAAAAAAAAAACAAGTTGCAAACAATTTTTTTTAAATTCTTTTTCGAAGTATTCTCCCTTACATTTTGAACACTTTTTCATGCAGCTGAACCATTTTTCAAAACATGAGGACCGCTCGTCTTATGCCATGTTTTGCACATGCTCATTAAAGGCCACTACTGCCTCTTCCGGTCTCGTAAAAGTGATACCGCTCATCAGATCCTTAATTGTTGAAAAAGAAAGAAATCGGAAGGTGTAAGGTCTGCGCTATGTGCAGGATGGGTCACGATCTGTACTTTTTCGGAAGCCAAAAATTGTTTTGTTTTGTTCGCCGTGTGTGAAGAAGCGTTGTCGTGATGTAAGAAGATGCGGCTTCGGGGTAGTTAATCTCGAACCTTTTCCAGCACCATCGGCAAGCAAATGGTGGTATACCACTCAGCATTAACGCTTCTTTGTTCTTCAAGTGGGATTGTACAAATGGGCCCCGATCGGAAAAAAACTCAATTATTTTTTTGCTCACGTTCCTAGCCTGCCTCACTTTTGTAGGCCTTTTCTCACTGTCGAACACCCATTCGCAAGACTGCTGTTTTTTTTTCAGTTTCAAAACAATAAATCCAGGTTTCGTCTCCGGTGACAATGTCATAAACAGCATTAGAAAGTCCGTGGTCATATTGAAGCAAAATTTTTTGGCACCAATCGACACGAGCCCGTTTCTGCTCTGGAGTCAGTTCATGAGGGATCCAGCGAGAACAAAGTTTTCTAACTTTTAATTCTTGGTCTAAAATCTTTTGAATATGTCTCATACCGATCCTAAGGCGCATGCTAGACGCAAAGTAAATACTGTTATATTTCAGTACAGTATTTACTGTTAATCGTCAGTAAATAATCACGGAGAAAGAACGTAACGTAAAGACGTAGATGCATTCCTAGACGTTCAATAATTATCAAGTCAGTATCGTAATAGTTTCGAGGCTAGATAGACGTCTGGATAATTAATGCAGCGCGCAAAAGAGCTTGTATCGCTATTATATTAGAAATCGGCTTAAAAAAAAAGAGTAAAAAGAAAGAGATTGTATAAGGTACTTTTTTTAGCTTATTTTAAATATATTAACGTTGGTCTCTTCTTTAATAGTATTAGGTAGGTTGTTATATATTACTAGGGATTGAAAGAGGGGAGATTTTTTGTGATGTTTTGGGGTTAGGAAAGACAAGATTATTATTACAGTGATTTGGTTTACCGATGTTAGGTAGGTATTGTTATATTGGCGATGACACGTATACATTTCTTTTGCATCACAAACAGGTCGTGGACGTCGGTACTGTTTACCCACAGCAGTATCCCATACTGCAGCCGGGAGTGCGCGTTTGCGTAATACGCTGGCACACTGGATGTTAGTGTTGGCTTTTAACATGGCGAGAGCATGGGTGAATTGTGAGATTTTGGACTTTACTTTTGCGATGTGTTCTTTCCAGATAAAATTGGTGTCAATTCTTACTCCTAACAGGGAACATGTTTTTATTTCATCAATATAGAGGTCTTTGGAGAGAGCTTTCAGGTTTTGTTGTGGTTTTTGGTGCGGGTGGAATTGAACTAACTTGGTTTTGTTGTGGTTGATTTGCATATTTTGTTGTTTCAGCCAGTTTATAATCTTTTTAAAGGTGTTTTTAATTGTTGATATAGAGCCAGGTTCAGTTCTCTCTTATAACTGGTTTAAACAAAGATGCATGAAGAGCAAATGGTTGTTTCCTTTTCGCGTCGTCGCTAACGCTATACGTTTTGAAACAAGATGGTATTTTACCGAGGGACGGTTTGGCGACCGGCGACGCGCGGTGTGTGTATGTGACCGTGATTCGTTGATCTAAGTACCATCTTAATAGCTGTTAAGAAAGGGTAAGACAAAAAAGTACCAAATCTAAAAATTGTAACCTATGTTATAAAGTGCTGAAATGGCCTCTACTCCTGATGCTGAGTATGCAGTTTCATGGATGCTACGTTTATTCGTTAACACGTTGTATATGTAAGTACATCTTACAAATCAGTATAAAAGGAGCTCTTATTCAAAATAGGAATATAAATACATTTCATAAGACCATATCGCCTTTATTATTATAAGTCATAATATATGACTTACCTGTACATTTTGACTTCTAATAAGCGTCGGCTGAGATGAGTGCACTACTATATGACCAGCAGAACTTGTAGGTTGGACCTGTCAATTATAATTTAATCATTATATTCAATAGTCAATATCCTTATTGCATTACCATAATGACATAGTTGATGTTGTAAATTAAATACGTACGGTGTATCAATTATGGACCCTTTAGGGCACAGAAATATTCACATAATGTGCTTATCTAGGTGTAGCCTATCATAAAGAAGGAATATTAAATTATTTTACGTATATATTACACAATATACTTAACTACTGAAACATACAACTATTTATTTAGCTTACTAACTGTTGCAGCGTATATGTAGTAGCTCAGCAAAGTAAAATTATGGAAATCATTTGGGGAGGCCTTCGTCCAGCAGTGGACGTCATGTGGCTGATGATGATGTATTTTACGAAATACGATTTGTTCCAGAAGTTTGTCAAGACTTCAGTATTGCACTATCCATTTCAGATACTGTAATACGAGTATATGCCTAGGAATCATCCATGCGTCTAGATTTAGGTACCTCTACGTTTGAGATTTATTCGTCAATATCTCATATATGTATATCATAGAAGGAATGAATCAAAGTGACGTAATTCGAAAATACAGTATGTGTATTCGTATTAATTTTCCTCATATCCATAGTGAATAAAAATTGGTAACTTCAGAGATAATATTTTGTACACTAGAATTCTTTTTAAGTTATATTTTAGTTTTAGTAGACTGTCAAAATACTGAACAGTGTGTGTGTTGTTTGTTGTTACCTGGGGCTGTTTCTGCTGCGAGACGATGAGGAACTTCTGCGGCGGCGGCGTGGTCGGGGCTGGCGACTGTGGCGCCGCGCTCAGCGTCACGTTGCGAGCCGCTATTGAGTCTGTGCCGTGATAGTATTTTATAGTTAAGCATCATGATCATTACATAGTATATCTTATATATAAAATGAATTGCTATTCGTTAGTCTGGCTAAAACTAGAGAACGACTGGACGAATTTGGCTATTTTTGGTCTTGAATTATTCGCGGAAGTCCAGGGAAGGTTTAAAAGGTGCAAAAGCGACTTCCTATGGCAAAATAAATGTTTGTCGAGACAGCTAGTAGCTGTGGCGTGCACATCATAAAGGCAAAAAGACACTGCCTACCTTAGTATTTTGGTTACCCGACATAACACATTGCTAGATCTTTTTTTGTTGTACTCACGACATAGGCCAAGGAAGGTCCCGTGTTTTGTTGGTGAGTGGAGAGGTAGATACGTATATTTCGTAAAGACAAGTTTCCTATACATAGGTGTCAATCCTTGGTGATTACTGCCTATCTTGTCGTAAAAGCCAGTGCACGCCACTGGCTAGTAGTATATAACAAAGTCGCCACTGGCTAGTAGTATATAACAAAGTCGTTTCTCGCTGTCCGTCCCTATGTATGCTTATGACTTTAAAACTACACATCAGATTTTAATGCGGTTTCTTTTAATATATTTAGTGATTAAAGAGGAAGGCGTATATGTATAACACGTGCATAATATAGTAGAGAAACACTAAGTATCAGCATTGCACTCGTGCGAAGCGGGGGCGTGCCGCTAGTATAAGATAATATAATTCCCTCATGAGTGAAATATTGTTAATTGACAACGTTTTTGTCTCTACTTCCTTACAACGAGCGGCAATTTGGCAACAATTGGACAGGTACACCAAACATCCACCATACCTAGCGGAATTTCGCCAACTCTAACTGCATTGGACTCGCGGTTCCACGCGAATGCGGTAAAGACTGAATACAGAATGAAAAAGCGGCTCAAGCTGCGTCTTCCAAATAGCATATATTCGTATATATTTGTATACGAACTAGTTGTACTTGGCGGGCTCACAATAATTTTAAAGAAAAACGAACTGTCTTCAAACGTTACTAGTCGCCCATACATTTTTTTAAAGTTTCCCTCGATTTATCGGCTTTGTCAACATCATACTCTTTTCCTTATCATGGGACCACCTTGAATTGTAAAAAATATAATGGAATGATTGCGATTTCTTCCAGCTAAGCAAAATAAGTACATAGTATGGATAAAACAATTGTATATACTAACCATTCTTAGTGGTAGTAGCGAGTGGCGGCGGTGGCGGCACTAGCGGCGGCGTGCTGGCGACCACCGCCACCGCGCCGCCGCCGCCGCCGCCCGCCGGCACCGCGCGCAGCTTGCTCACCATCTGCTGCAGGCTCGGGCCCAGGTAGCCGTACTCCCGTCTTCCGGAGACAATAACACACACATTATACAACTTTGGCGAAACTCGAGCGTCACTCAGCCTGATATGATTGATACCAATATTTTTGTCACGTGAGGCAATCCTCATGGACACCCCGCCGCCATGGGGACAGCGAACGGGGTAGTTTCGGACTCTTACCGACTAAACCCCATGACCCCGGAACCCCGTACCCGAAGGAATTACGTCAGGACGCGTCCAAGCGATCAGTCCGTCAGTCGGTCTCCGGCTCAGGGCAGACGGTGGCGGGTCTGCCCCAGCGGCCTCCATTGCCGGCGGTGGCTACCAGGCCATAGGGTAACCCACACCCTTCTCGGCGCCGTACACGCAGGGTCCGGAAACCCAACTGCGACACCTACGACCCCAAAAACCTCTTTTAGGACGCCTTACATGCCAGGCAGGTGATACCGTAGTCCTATTCTTATCTACGTATATAGGCGTGGAATTTACACCGCCACGCCGGCGTCAGTCCCAGGATCTTGAGTGGCCCGACATCTCCCGCACGCGTTATACCAAACAATCTGCCCCTAGGAACTCTATGTCAAAAACGAAAACAGTTCATACAAACGTGCCTACACAAAACATTTTTAATTTTCTTTTTCTTCAGGTTAATTTTAAAGATTAAACCTTGTATGTCCAAAATAACTACAATTCCAACGCCAGATGTCATGAGTCTTACGGCATGCCAAGAGCCATTTTATCAGACATATAACAGTTGCATAATAGCATAATGGTATCTTTCTACCTCTATATACGGGAGTTAATATAGAATATCAATAATATAACAGAAAACAACCCTACTTGTATTCTTCCGGCGAGTCGGGTGGTTGCCTCAAATGTCTCACGACCGGCGCCAGCACCTTGAGGAGCTGGTGCTTGAGGTTGCCGGCGGCGAGGCGGTCGGCCCCGCCGGCGCCGCTCAGCGCGCCCTCTAGACGCTCGCCCAGCCAACGCACGCGGGGTAATATGAACACCTGGGAAATACAAATCTATATTACACAACCCGATACGCTTGGTGAAATGTGCGCATTTGCTTAGCAAGTGCCTCTGCCTACCCCGCTTTGGGATTAAAGGGCGTGAAGTGAAGTGTGTATTTTCATGATGAGCTGACCGCATACATTGTTTTGTCCATATACCTACATTATAAATCCCGTTCGTGACAATTTCGAGAATTCCTTTCTTTGTGCACCCCTACGGTACCTAAGTCCCTACCAAATTTCAAGTTCCTTCTTTCAGCCGTTTGGGCTGTGTGTTGAATGTCAGTCTGTCAGTCAGAATCTCCTTTTATAAATTTAGATTAAAAATAACCAAATAAAAAGGATAGTCATGTCTAAAAAACTTCATCAATTCTATTGCATTATTTTTATTTTCCTCATTATACTAAAACCTTTTCTATAATATTTTTTCTTTGTTAATCAAAACAGATCAACAAAACCAACAAAAGATGCTTTCAATTACCTTAATAACCTCAGGCCCCAGCTCAGCCAGGCCTTGTATGGCTCCATATAAGGAAGCCAGAGGTGTTTTCTCAGACTCTTTCATTGTGGTGTTCATGGATGGACCCGCTCCGCTTTCGTCGTTGGTCTGCGATGGACACTGCAGGGCTTTAGAGAATAATCTGCAACAAGTGAGACGTAATTATTTATTTATTTATCCAGCACTTCTAACAGCACAATACCAATTCTCTCAGTAGTTCGGTTTGTAGTTTTTAGTGTTAGGTACTACCTTAGTTTGACTAACGCGGAGTACGGCTGAAGGAAAATATATAATCTTTACTACTCGTACATCACTATTGTGAAAAAAAAAACACTATGTTTTTTTTTATTACGGTGTGATACATTTTTCAACTTCACAGATGTGTCAAATGTTTAATAAACGGTTGGAAAGAGTATAGTTAGCTTTTATGAATACGTCATGAGATGTCTCACCTAGTGACTCTTGTCTGTAGGTTGTTGGTAGATGTGTTAAAAGTCTTGCAAATCTGGGCCATGAGTCGAGCGGCGAAGTCGCGCAGCGCCCAGTGGTTGTCCATCTCGGGCCGCATGCACAGCTGCCGTGACACGATGCACGTCGACACAGACGGAATCAGCTCGTGTAACTACGAAAAGACAACAACATCTATACCACTTTTTAATGCGCTCCGTAATGGAGATTATAGACAAAAATCTCATATTGCTTCTGCCATATTTGCGTTTACAACTGTCAAGCTAGAAATATTAACGTGAGCGTTTGCGAAACTGTCAAAGTAAGGCTTTTACGGGAACGCGGCGCGGTGCGTCGTGCTGGGCGTGTTGCGATTAAATAAAACGTATAGCAATGTATGGGTACGTTTACGTGGGCGTGTTACCCCAGGCGAAAGTTGGGATTTGTTGAATATCTGGCGTTAGTCATGTGTGCGCCGACGCGTGCACGTTTACTTCTAGCCGCCCCGAACCACTAATGTTAAGGAGCAGGCGAGGAGCGCTAAAGATAAACTTTTTAACTAAACATTTTCTTCTAAAAATAAGTCGACTTCGTCCATAACGGCGACAGTTTACACGAACATTGAGAACTAGGGCCACAAGATGCAACGCACATCGCGTCGCATCTCCTTGTACAATATCGAACATAGGCCTATGTTTAATCTTGAAGCGTTGAAAGACGCGTGCCGCGTCGTCGTCGCTTCTAGTCCGGATGCTCGCGTGTCGTTAAACGTAAAAACGCGTGACGCGCCGCAACACGCCCTGCACAACGCAACGCGTGTTAAATGGGGCATCAATTAAAGTGCGATTGATTATATAGAAATGAGAATCAGAAAATATGAAAGGGTGCTGAAGTTCAGCTTTGTTTCATATCTTACATTACTTAAAACTTACATATTTTTCAAGGAACAACGATTGATTATCCAGCAATGCCTTAACCATCCTCATGAGATAAATAAGTAAGGCCAAATTGTTCTGAACCACATTAACTTTCACTCCTTCCGATATGAATGTACACATTCTCGGTAACATTTCATGTAGGCCGGGATCACAAGCAAGTGACTGAAGGGCTTCCTGTAAATAAAAAATAGAATTAAAAATAAATACAGTCACACCTATCACCATTTTAGACTTCAAACTATTGAGACAAGTGAAATTACTACATTGTAACTGTTGTATAATGTTAAAAAGTGTCAGAAAATTGCCAGTGAAGCTGTCAATCACTAGTAAATTGCTTGCTGAATATGCACAAAGTGGAATTTATTTATTTATTTATTTAAGGCACATCTACAGAGTATACACAAAACATTCATAAATACAAGCATGTAAAAACATACGAACTGAACACTGATTTTAGAAATCTGGTGAATACCCCTATTACAGATATGCAAATCACAAAAATAGACATGATAATTAAAATTTACAATTTAAAAAAAAAAAATGTTAAGCAAATACACAATTGAGGAGAGGCAATCGAATATATAATATATATTATTAGGGGATATGTAGTGGAATAAGTTGATATAAGTCAACATTTTATGAATATGACTGAAATTTGGTAATTTTCTAACCACTATGGAGGAGAGGAAAAAACAATAACTTACTGCTCGTCTGGCCTCATCGCTGCCTACACATGCTTCTGTTATTTCTTTATAGTAAAGTTGCTGTTCTACACTAAGCTCATGTGTTGCTAGTTGTTTCACATGTACTGATTCAGAAGCTTTAAGACGAGCTGCTTTACCGCACATGGGTTTACCTGGAACAGTAATGAGATTTTGATATGTCAAGTGAGCACATTTGACTCCCAGATTAATCGAAGTTGGGCAAATAAAGCCTTTGCCTTCTTGATTCTACTGTCAACATCATTGTCTGCACCTCCTTGGCTAGTTAATGTGCTGCAGAGATAAACGAAGTCAGTGGTTCAGTGGACTTGTGGTGTTTGACTTGACACGCATGTCGACTGTCTTTTGCATGTTGATTCGCAGTCGCAGGCTCAAAGACTTTCAAGCTTAGACTCTAGTAGGGTGACAGTTGGTGAAATCAGCACTATGTCATCCGCATAGTCAAGGTCTTCCAGATGATTTGAGCTAAATGTTAAGCCTCTTGGTGTGGCTGTCAGACAAAACCAGAATGCTAAAGCTAAACATATCAAAAATTCATAAAAGAGACTTGGATTCATATATAACCCAACATCACAGGTGGTCAGCCTTTATAGTGTTCACACACCTTGTGGTACATGGATTTCTGGAGATCACAATGTTGTCCTTTACCTTACAAGTGCAGTGTTGTGTACATAGGGTCTGAAAAAGAGACCCATTGGTACACAACTAGTACTTCCAGTTTTGTTTCCACATTCCCACAACTCCAATTGCAGATCCATCCAAGTACATAACCACTAGGTAACAGATGCTCCTAAAAATAAGGTTAACACATTGGCGGACAGTGAAAAGCTATACCTACCATAATAATAAAACAACTATTGTCTATGTTACTGTCCTTCAATGTGTTCATCATCATCAGCCCATACTTGTCCACTGCTGGACATAGGCCTCAATGTGTTAAAGCATAATATTTAAAATATTTTAATGGTAAGCAATATTTACACACCTGCGGCATCTTTATTAGTTGGTTTGCTTAATTTACTAATAGGATCAACAGATTCCAACTTCTGTGTCTCTTTAGTCAAAGGTGGAGGGTTTTCTGGGACTGTTGGTTGGACTCCATCTACACTAAGCCAATGCGCTCGTACTGACACATCCAAGGGTACTTTTGGAGGAGGAGCAGATAAAATTTCTGATAAGTCAATTTCTTTTTCTTCAATAAAATGAAGTTCTCTTCCTCCACCAGATGCAAAACGGAAAGGTAAAAAATCTGGCTGTATAAAACCATACTGGGGCTGTAAAAGAAACAGTACAGTAAATAATTTATGCAAATTTTACGAATTTAATAGGTATCTTTCAACGTTTTAAGACATGAAACAAACCTCTATGTTCTTAATTTTTAAAGTATGGTCTATGTCGGAAATAGACAGTTTCTGTCTTTTGGAATGATGCATGAATTTCATAGCATCCTGAACAATAACTTTTAATCGATAAGATATATCATCACTGAGTTCTTTTGCAGCATCATCACCCAGGCTCGCTATACCGATACTTTCCGCAATAACTTTCATTGAGTCAATGGAAAGAGTTGAGCCAAAATTTGTATCAGGATCGGCCATGATTAAATTGTCACACACACATGTAATTAAAGAGAAATGTTATTTATTTTAGGGGATATTGTAGAAGACAGAAGATAAACCTTATTTATTAGCAGAATATAAAAATAAACAGGACAAACAACCACAAGGATCAATCAATCAATATTTCAGTCATCACGTCACTGGCCCGACAAGAAAGGTCAATCAATCAATCAACCATAAGCTACTGGAGATGGGGTCCAATATCGATTACTTTTAACGAATAACAATTTAATTTTTCGGTAAATATAGGATAATGAATATCGTACGATTTGAAACGAATTCCTCACGAAGATCATCTTAACGAGATCTTGTTTTATAAATAAATAAATACACTTCACGCCTTTTAATCTTGTTTTATCGTTTGATTTTATATATAAGTTAAGAAACAAATTTTTACATTGAACGTACTGTACCGCTATGTATACTCTAAACTTTTTAATACTATCGTTTTATTTTTTAAAGATAAGACAGGTGATTTGTAGTCAAGTATTTGACAGTTTGTCATAGTCTCGACCATGCTCTTCGATTCAACTGACACACAATCTACAAGTCCAGATAAACTAAAAAAACTTTTTTGCTTTTGTAACAAAAGCCTGTGTAACTCTACGTCGGCCCTTGAGAAGATTCCCTCCTTCTTGGCTACTAAAACAAAACTATTGTAAAAAAAACACGTGAGACCTGTAATAAGAAAAAAACGTTAACGAATAACAGCAAGGAAAAAAAACATCGATTGACTATGTACAACACTATCGTGGTGAAAAGCAAAAAGCACGCATGCACGCGAGGCGATATTTTAACGATAAACGAAATCTCAAAATGACTAAGTTGGAAGTGTACTGCCTTTAGTTTTTCCCGTGTTGTGTTTTAAATATTGTAATTACTGCAATTTAGCCAAAATGTATAAGACTAAACGTGATATTGACAAACACGTCGAGCTACTAAAATCCAAGCTCTCGGTAAAGGAGGTAAGCATGCGAAAAATGGCTCAAATGTTGCCTTTTGGTATCATACAGGCCAAAAGCTTATACCAGTTGACATACGCGCTTTTGTACTACCGGTATAATGATATTTCTTGTTTGTTTCAGTTCAACTCCCGTGCTTATTCTTTCGCAAGACTCTATTTCGATGTCGGAGACTACACCAACTGTCAGAAATATGTGGAACAATACATGAGTCAAAGAAACAATAACGCCGCCGCACATAAGCTACTTGGACAGACGTTGAGAAAGTTAGGCGACAAAGAAAAGGCTTTCGATCACTACAGGACATCTTTTGATATCAACCCAACACAAACAGACCTGCTGCTGGATAGTAAGTAACCTTGGTCTATAGAGGTTATAAATAATGATAATTTGCTTACATTACTGTATTTTACTGATTGGGTACAAAGAGTAAAATGTTTATGCACCTAGTAGATGTTATTGATTATTTTCTATGTAAATTTTGCCCCCTGACCATCAGCAGGCCTAATTACATTCATAAAATGATTAAATGAGACTTCACAAAATTAGTCATGACAAGCAACTATTGATAATGGGCTTTGTAAAAATATATTACCACTTTTTCTATACTAATGTATGTATTTACATCATTGTCACTGTAGGCCAAATTTACTACTTTTATCCATTCTTACTTCAGTGGAATATACCTCTGAAATTAATTGTGTTACAATGATGCTTGTACCCAAAGTAGTCAGGCTTAGTCTGTACCTCATACTAATTTTTTGGCAACTAATGGTCTGAAAAGTATATTATAGTCAATATAATATAATAAGAATTTGTAGTTTGCAGAGTGCTGCAAACTACGAATTCTTTGGTTGTGTATGAGGAAGTTTTATGGTTGTCATTCCAGCTAAATAATACCATAGATATTGCTAGTAGTCATATTTCTTCGCCATATTATATCATGTTGGCCTCCTTTTCTCAATTTCTACTTTTTGATCTCAGAGAAAAATTGAAATTGGTTCAATTAATGATTTTTTGCAGTTTAATTCAATCAAGTAATAAATTAAGACAGCATGTGTCTAGTCTTCGGTTTCTTTTAATCATTTACACTTTAAATAATTACAATATTATATACTTAATTTCATTTTTTCAAGTCCATCTAACTTAAGTCGTAAAGTCTGTCATATCTAACAGAAAAGCTAGGAGTGGACAACCGTTTTTGACATTTGATTTTTCTAGTAGGTTCCAAGCTTTAAGCCAAATAAGCCGATTTTTGGTAGTGAAGCTTTTAAAAAATACTGAAAAAATTCTACTTCATGTGGAAAAGTTGGAAAATGTTGTTGTTTTAAAACAACTGTAGTAATATGTTGAAGTGAACATTATTGGAATTAAAGAAAAGCTGAGCATAAATATTTTTTATTATTACTACAAGTACATGACATGTTTTACTGTAGATATATTACTGTCTTTATTACTTTATGGATATTACATATTGTTTACTCTCATATTGCAATGGGGTATGGTATGTTGCAAAAGAAAGTTTTGTTGTAAAGTTATGACAGTTTTTGCTAATTTTTTGTAACAGATATTTGTATGTACTTGTATGCAACTAT
>SJJU01029208.1:0-11397 GCA_012932125.1 Conopomorpha cramerella | reverse complement strand
TACGTAACAATATTTCAGGACCGCTCACAGTGTGAACGCTGAACGCAGAACTCTGGAACGCAGAAATTCTGGTCGCTAGAAAAGGGAAGAAAACGCGAAGCTGATTACAGATGGCGTTTTTATGCTTGACTTGAAGTATTTCGACCAAGAATGTGGCTTACCATCCTAAGGTTGAGACTCACATTGTGTTTGTTCAAATTCTACCTTATTAATGTTTGGTGACACAGGAAGTACCAGTTCACTCTATCATGTGTAATACCTACTAACTTACTAATAAAAGTTAACGGATGTAGGTATATTCGTGTATATGGGGTACACGATGTGGTGGTCTTTTTGTCACCAAATACAATTTCATTTCTGTCTTTTGTCTTCTTCCAACAATATTTTAATAATGTACTTACAGTAACAGTCAGCCAAGAATCTAGTGTAACTCTAAGGTTGAAACTCAAGAAATAATTTCAGTAGACAGTAAGATTTATCATTTTCATCAACATGTCACAATATAAAAACTCTACCTTATTAATATTTTACTTAGATAGGAAATGTCATAAAAAATATACCACTTAGACCATTTTCCTGGCTGACCGGTACCTCCAGTTTCCAAAAGTGTTCATTAATTAGTTTTAATTATGAATTAAACAATGTTAATAAATCGAAACGAAACTAATTTACTGAATTGTTGTTAAATAAATACCATTTGGGGGCTATTTCATTAAACTTAATAAAAAGTACCTACTCGCTCGCTTGCAAAAGCAAGGTTTAGGAAAGAAAGGCGTGAAGTGTATTTTTTTTAAAGTAATTATTATAATATTATGAGCTACGCGTCTCTTCCATCTTGTCGTTAAATTTACTTATTTGTGTATTGATTGAGACGCGCTGCTCATAATATTAAGTAATATATTTTTTATGAAATAAACCCCTACGGTACATTTCTTGTATTCAAATAATGTAATATGTTTTATTTTAAAAATGTGACAGAGTTCCTTATCATGATTTTAAGTATTCCTTTTTTTCTAATAATTTATTTAATAATAACACATTTTTATTATTATTATAAAATGTTAGAGAAAATTATCTGTATTTACTGATATTGTCCCGTAAAGGATTATTCTTAATGTGTTCATTATGTTATATCTGTAAGGATTACTCGTACCTAGCTGAAGTTTAGTTAGCCAAATAAATGCTTGCTCAATTAGAAAATGGAGGTTTTATTCATTGATTGGTCACGACTCCCATGGATTGTTGTCCATAAGAGAGAAAACAAAATAAATAATGGAACATTGCAATCGGCAAAGAAAAAAGAAACGGGATGCACCAGCTTTCAAATAAAAAAACATTCAAATCGGTCCACCTAGGCGAAAGTTCTGAGGTAAAAAATATAAAAAATATACAGACGAATTGAGAACCTCCTCCATTTTTGAAGTCGGTTAAAAATAAATACACTTCTCGCCTTTTAATCCCAAAGCAGGGTAGACGAAGGCATATTCTAAGCCCACGGTTCACCAAGTGTTGTTCAAACAGGTGGTATGCAAGCATACATAAATTCAATGCACAGTCTATTTCCTGTATTATCAAGAACTGGCGACCCGGCTCGGTTTCGCACGAGGTACCGTAATCGCGTAGCGGATAGGTACTTTGCTTTATGGTGTGCACCGATTGTTCGATGATAGAAGAAATCCTAGAGTTGGTGAGAATGATGGGGTATAATTACACCCCTCAAAACATCTTCACCCCATACAAGGCTTTTTAAACATAATTTGAGAAGGAATTGAATAAGAAAATAACGAAGTAAAGATCCATACATACATACACTTCACGCCTGTCTCCCAGAGGGGTAGGCAGAGAGTACAGATCTCCATTTGTCACGGTCCTTATGTAAAGATCCGTTATCTTTAATATAGGCTACCTAGAAGAAATCACTCTGAGCGATATGGTCGCCTTTTGCAAGTTTTCTATTGTCAATTTTACTTTTTGTGTGCAATAAAGAGTTCATTCATGGTCTCTCTTTCATGGTTACAATACATTTTATCATGTTACATAATACATGCGTAGACCTTCTTTGTTATTTGTTTTACTTACTTTACTCCTTCTACGGTTCTGACAGAGCACTACGATTTGATTCCGAACAAAATCAATGAAATGAAATATGTTTATTTTTTATCGGTGTTTATGTGCTATTACATACAGATAGATATACAGTATAACAAAAATTTTGATGAAGGGTCGTTTATGATTTTAAAAACAAAACTAAACGTCTCCGTTTCGAATTGATTTCTATTACTGGCCAAGAAAAACCGGTGAAATATCTATAAATTAAAGACTCAGGGAATTTTCAATAGATAAGATCCCTACAAACAATTGTTTTATTTCAAAACTTAGTGTCCAGGTACATTTGTTGATCATATTACGACATACCTATTAACTAGTAGGTACGCATAATTCAGCCAACAATTGCAAGAGTCAATCGGAAACATAAAAAAATAACATCCATATTTTCTAGGCATTCATAAAAAAAAAACAAAAGCAAACAAAGCTATAGCGAACCTACATGTATGAGACTGCAGGACCCTCGCCTGTTCTACTAAAAAAATTAAAATAATAGCGAAGCACAATGCACATTTTGTGAACACAAAGCGTAAAGTTAATTAACTCCTACGTGGAAAATTAATATTGTGTTTGCTGGAATTTCTACTATACAATTATGATAAACGTAATACAATAGGCAGATAAAGTACCTATTTTTGCTTTGATATATTTTCTGTGAATCGGGATATATAATACAGTCGACTTGTAGTTAAGTAGGAATGTTAATTTACGGTGTCTAATAGATTAGACATGAATAAAATGTGTTTTTGAACTAGGTATTAACAGCCCTCAGCGATCACTGAAAACCGAGACGAGGCGCCAACTTTAAATATAAACTACATACATAAAAAAATATCTATATTGTCCTTTATTTCAAACAAATGTTTAGTCTGCATTAGGTGGAAATTGTTGTAAGAATAGACAGGTATCTACTGAATATTCTAATACTCAATCCTTCAGAAACACTAAAACGAAAATGCAAAAGAGGTACGCAAGGTTCCGTAGATAAGAGCTAACTTGAATCATTTTTTAAAGAAACGCGCATTGACAATATACCTATAATTAATAGTTTAGGCAAATAACGAAGGTAGGAAGCTGAATGCTTGTCTTTGGTTAATTTCACGCCGTAACACCCGGTTTAAACTATTAATAGCTATAATGAACTTGAATTAATTGAATTGAAATGAAGATTCAGTACAACTATGATATTTCAGTAGTAGTTAGTTATTATATGTTTATGATTGCAGTGCTCTTGCAGGGCTTATGTTATGGCTACTTAATTTAAAGCTAACACCTATTGGCGGCGATGGCCTCACCCCGTGCCACGTTCGGTTAAATACGCTCGGTGAACAGGGATTTGCTTAGCAAGTGCAGAGGCACTGTTAGGCAGAGGCCTACCCCGATTTGGGATCAAAAGGCGGGAAGTGCATTTATTTATTTATAACACATATTGTACCACATGTTATGTGATAAAACATTATGATTATAAAAATTAGAACAATTATTTCACAACAACACACACAATACCTTCATTCTATGTTAAGTAGATAAAGCACTTGTATGATTATGTTAGGATATGTTACGATACGAAAGAAACAGCAGCATTAACCTAGGTGATTGTTTAAAATAATTACCTCCATGATTATCCCTCTTTACAAAGGCAGTATTTGCATTTGGTTCACAACATGGAATTGAGAACATCCAACATCAAGCGCTGCTCCGGCTTGGCGTGTTAAGCCGGGTTGTCTTTTGTCTCCGCTTTTATTTATGGTCTTGATAGACGATGCTTAAAGTGATCATCCTCAAGAGCAATGAAACGGGGTTCAGGTATAAGGACCGACGACATTGTCGACGTCTACATTAACCTATTAACGCCCAGAAGAATACTTAGTATTTCCTTGGTTTTGAGTTTTTTGTCCAAGTAATTGAGTTTAAAATAACTTGTCGGTCTCCGAGTACAGTGGGTTAACCCTAACAGAAGGAAATCTCGAAGTAATTCGTAGTGCTTCTGAAACGATGGAACTATAAACCAACAAACCAAAAACATCTAGAAAATGGCATTATGACAAAAAAGGTACCAATCTGTTAAGGATGCGTGTGGGCCTAGTCAGTGCTTTACAAAATCCCTGTAACAAAAAAGTTCATTACAAAACGAGTTAAACAAATACAGGTTTAGGATAGCATGAAAGTTCTAGGAATACCAACGTAATAATACTAGTATTTAAGTATAAGTGTGCTTATTATAGTATCATAACATGATACAATGCAGACGGCTTTACAGTTTAATTACTCTGTATATTGCTGACACTAGTGTGTGTATGTGTGTGTGTGTGTAATTGGTCTCATCTTGTGGAATACCACCAACTTGAATTTACATTACCTGAAGCTAGATTTACGTTACAAGATTAGCGGCATTAAATTAATTTCATAGCATCAGTTTTCTCTACATTACAGCGCGTTTTAACAATTATGATGGATGGTTAGTCTCGTTGGAATGTTGGTTCGCCAAAGTTGTGTGTGGGCAAAAATACAGGTTTTTTTTAATATGCCATTTCAGCTTTTGTATTACTAATTAAATTTTGATCGTTTTTGGTTTTCAAAGTCATAAGTCCGCTTTTAACTTTAGCTAAAGTATGGAAATTGTTGGCCCAATTCTGCGATTTGCGAGGAAAATTTTAAAAATAGGTACTACTAGGAAAACCAAGCACCAACTCTTCTTAAATCCGAATGTACATTATACCTAAACTAGCGACCTGCCCCGGCTTCGCGCGAGTTTAGTGTTATCTACTTATTTTAAAGATACGTAGGGACAGACAGTGGAAAGCGACTTTGTTGTATACTTTGTATTGATAATAATATTTATGATTTTAATGAAAACGTACCTTACTAAAAGGAAAACCGTAATTAAACAAGCATATATGTGTGTAAATCGTCGAACGGAGATGAACCCACCGCCTAACTCGTTGACTTAATGAACAAGTGTGCACCATCGTAGACCACATCGCTGCTTAAAATCAGGCAGGATGGTGGTCAAACGCTTGATCCACTGGATTTAAAATGCTTGAGTAAGTATTTAAATAAGATTTAAATAATGTAAAAACAGTGTCTACGTAACAAATTATTTTTATCAAAATAAAAGTTCTTAGGCAAAAATACAGCAAAGCCATGTCACGAGTATTAATTTGCCAAACAGAATATGCGTTATATTTCGTATGTTCTGTATTCAGAATCAGAATTTCACATGTAATAGGCAGACGTGGGTAGGTACAGCACGTCCAGGCAGATTGGGTTGCAATAGTGTTTGGCCCTAACATGAAGATACAGCCTAGTGAAAATGTTTCTAAAAATAAATTTGTACGGTTAATACACCCCGCTTACAGCTTACACCCCGTATCCGGTGCACTTTTAATATTCCTGGCATAAAAAATAATGTCGCTTCTTTCTTAGCTTGCCTGTGGAAAAGAGACAGCTATACCTAGATACTTTAATGACGGATTGTCACTAATGAAAAATCTAATTTTAAAGAAAAAAGAACTGGATTCGACCAGTACTTGCTGTCCGCCCTTACAATTTTTTAAAGTTTTATCTATAGTCCGTTTGATAATTCGATGAACGATCTGACACATGGAAATGTCACTTTGTAAAATAATGTAGCAAGTTTTTTATCTATAGCGATTGACTTTCATAATCGAATAAATGAACGGATAAAATTCATGAAATTAATGAATAAGAAAGTAATAAAAGAGTAGGTAGCGTTTGTAAATAATGTTTCGTTCGAATCGTTCGTCTGTTAATCGACAACTACCATCGCAACGCTGCCCATGCCAACAGCGAAACAGTAGTCAATATTCTACGACAAGGATATTTCATTCTCGGCCTGCGCGACCAGCCGTGAAGTACGTCGCCATCATTGCCAAATATGCACCATAAGGAAGGCCAAACCACTGACCCCACCAGTTGGAGATCTGAACAGTAATCTCATCATAAAACCTTTTACTCACGTGGGACTCGATTATTTTGGCCCAATAACGGTAGCGGTAGTCAGGCCTGAGTTCATTTGATTGTTTCATTCTTAATTACTAGATTATAAACAAATTTTCGAGATATTTGATTAGACATAGACACTTTGCTCTTTAGTATAAAGTGTGTAACTTTGATGAAGACGCAATTACACGCTTCTAAGTATTATTATAGAATATAATAAGTCGATTACCGTAGACAGCGTAGGTAAGGAATCTGGATTTCGTGTTGAGTTCATGGTTGGCTAGCCAGAATTTACCTGCCTAGAGATTTCTCACTACGTCGTGGACGTTAGTAAACAAGTATAAACCTCTGCAATTATTATTGGCATTATAAGGTTGTTATGAAAGTTATTAAAAAAATATTTAATTTTCACACCAAAATCCATTCAATGAACGGAATTGAACGAATGCGATTTACGAATTGCGATTTTTTTTGCACATCACTATTTTTCTTATTACAAAAAATGGGCACACTCCAAGTGTCAGATCGTTCGTCGAATTATAAAACAGAGTATAGGTTGCCAACATCATACCCTGATTTCCGTATTTTGGGACCACCTTGAAAATATCTTCTTTCCAACAAAAAAAATCATAAATATGGATTCCTAAACGACGGAGTTATCCGTGAAGAAACATAAAAACAAAAAAATATATACGGTCGTATTGAAAAAGACTTTTTTTTAAAGTAGCTTAATAAATCAAAGTAAATGTTAGAAAAAGGCGGTTCACTTATATGGACAGAAAAACACATTAAATACCGATAACCATGGTAACATCCTATGCTGATGACCAGAGCAAAGCAAACGGAACAATAACATCGTTACCACAGCAACAGAGCTGAAGATTTCAGGTTTCACAGGTTGGATACACTACAGAGTAAATGATACGGTACGTAAATTGACAACTCGAGTTATACGATCTCGCTTACACATGTACCCTTGTCGGAACAAATTTCAAACATTTCGAGTTCATATTTATCATACAAATGTGTAGTAAAGTAAACATTTGCCAGTACGCTCGTTACCTTTATGAAGCTTGCACGCAACTAAATGGTGCGCCACGTTTCTGTCATTAGGATGGACAGGTACGTGTCGGGTATTAGTTCCGTTTCCCGTATTCATCAGTTCATATTGCTCCGGGCACGGTTGTGATTTAGACGTGATATTCGGCTTGTGTTATAGATAAGCTTGCTCTGTTGCTACTTACATTCAATTAATTAAATTAGAGTTTTCGCCATCATGCATATGACAATACTTTGACGTAACGATATTTACTTGGTTATAGTGTTACCATCCCAGCGGAAAACGATGTGTATTTCATTATCGTCCGTAGTACAACTGCCATGCACATGGTTTGCCGCTATTATGCCAGAGCGATGCAACTTATGTATATTTTATTTATTTATTTAATGTATTTCATAATCATCATCATCAGCCCATGCTTGTCCACTGCTGGACATAGGCCTCTCCAATTGCACGCCACTGAGATCTGTTTTCGGCTTCTCGCGTTCAGCTTCTGCCAGCCATCTTCGTATATCATTAGTCCACCTTGCCTGAGGGCGTCCTACACTTCGTTTGCCGAGACGCGGTCTCCACTCGAGAACTCGTTTTCCCCAACGGTTATCGGTTCTACGACTAATGTGGCCGGCCCACTGCCACTTCAGCTTGCTAAAACGATGAGCTATGTCGATGACTTTGGTTCTCTGTCGGATCACTTCATTTCTGATTCGATCCTTCAGAGAAACGCCGAGCATAGCCCTTTGCATAGCACGCTGTGCGACTTTGAGCTTGTGGGCCAGCCGTGCCGTCAGTGTCCACGTCTCAGCTCCGTATGTCATTACAGGTAGGACACACTGATTGAAGACCTTTGTCTTCAGACACTGTGGGATCGCTGATGTTAAGACTCGACGTAACTTCCCAAATGCTGCCCAACCCAGCTGAATTCTTCTGTTTACCTCGTCCTCGAAGTTTTTTCTACCCAACTGCAATGTCTGCCCAAGGTATACGTATTTTTTAACAACTTCGAGAACGGTGCCGTGTACTGAAATCGGTTCCGGTAGAGCATGTTCATTGAACATGACCTTGGTTTTATCCAAGTTCATCCGTAGGCCGATCCGTTGAGAAGAATCAGCTAGGTCATTCAACATCAGTTGAAGGTCCTGCAGCGTTTCTGCCATGATGACGATGTCGTCTGTAAATCGCAAGTGAGAGATGTGTTCGCCATTGACGTTGATGCCACGTCCTTTCCAACGCAGCGTCTTGAACATATCCTCAATTGCATTTGTGAACAATTTCGGGCAAATAACATCCCCTTGTCTCACTCCTCGATGCAATGGTATGGGACGTGTCTGCTGATTTTGTACTTGGACGGACATGGTGGCAGCCTCGTAGAGGCATCTTATTACTTGGATGTATCGTCAGTCAACTTGGCAACGCTGCAGAGACTCCAGAACGGACCAGATCTCAACCGAGTCAAAGGCCTTCTCATAGTCCACGTCCAGTATGCGTCTTGTATTCAGAGTTACTTTTGTACGTTTTCTCAGCTGAGCTTGAGCTCTCACTGAGCTAAGTAATAGATTGATGTCAATAATCGACAAATTCATGCTACGACTGATATCAATTATCGTTTACCGTCAGTTCTCCAATCCTTTTCTCTCTTCACTGAAAGAAATAAACAAATAAACTGTCAAACGGCACACCACACATCAGGAAGATATTTGAAGGCTTCTTGCCACAGATCAATTTTTTGTCAAAGCTACGCTGAGATCGGTCTGAGAACTCAATGTGAAGTCTCAGCTCAGACATGACCCATTCTCACAAGACTGTTTCTTTGCTGAGACTGATATCACAATGCATTTTGACAGTTTTGACTTCTTACGATTTTGAGTACCAGCCTTACGCTTTAGATCAGAAAGAAATGACAAGATAGAACGCGTTGCGATTCGTTGAAACAAGCTTAGTCGCACTAATCGTTCTACACACATCAAAAGTGTCTAGGAATATTTTAACTCTAAAAAAAAATCTGATTTATTTAAATCAAATCTAATCTTCTGGATCGGTCTCCTACCTAATTCCCCATTTCTGTATTAATGACTATCACCACATTTTGAATAAATTATGAATAAATTCAGTTTTTGTAAAATATATTCTTGATTGCAATCTTCTATAATGTACTTGATCCCTAGACACTTTTGATGTGTGTATGTAGGGTCTTTCTTGACGCACATTCTAGGGCTACTTAATGTACACGTCTCGTGCTTAAGTTGGTGAGTGTATGGACGTGTACTGTCAAGCAAGAAAGTGGTCTACCATTCTCGACGACACTTCCTGTGTCCTCAAATCATCATAAGGCAGAGAGTTATTGTATTTCGAGAAGTAAAAAAATATCCTTAATGTTTAATGACATTCATGAGTTTCAACTTTAAGATGGCTCAGGATATTCTTGGCTGACTGTACCTTACTTGGGTTACATTATTGGAGTTGTCGTAAGAACTCGAATTATAAAATACTTAAAATATAAATATAAATAAAATATAAAATTACTGCAGTGAATATACTTTTTAAATTCGGTCAAATATGCGCGAAAAACAAATCTTTCATCTCTATAATATTAGTATCTATAGCCTTTTATGTAAATAAATAAACAAAAGTAAGATTTTTTTTGTCTCAAAATGTAAATTATAAGTACGAATGTTAAAAGGTATTACAAGATTACTTGGGTCCTACTTAACTTAGCACCACACAGTAGAACGATGTACCTAGTTCTATGGCGAAATATACTGGAATGTGTCTTCGTTTACGGTACATAATAAAATATTAACAATACCTGTTAATTTTCAAAACTGTATTCATATTACTTCCGTGCGGAATCCGGAAATTACGTTACGTAGGAGATGAATTTTAAAAGATCCGTTTTGCCTCGGCGTGGGTTAATTAAAAAATATTTTCCCGAAAGATTTTTAACCTCGTACTTTTTAAATTCAGTAGGTACCCTTACTTCATGAAGTATGTAAGAGCTGTGCTAATGAAAATGTCGACGTTTTGAATGTTGCCAGTGTTTCGTGTAATTTTTAGAAAGGAAAAATAATGTTGTTTTATTTCTATATTAAATTATACGAGTACAAAATGTGTATGTTTTGATGGAATTATTTGGTGTATTAGTAAAAACTTTGTTTCAGGTATGGCGTGGCGTTTATTGGTATTTCCCTCCAAATGACAGAAATCATTGGGGGACGTTAGGACGAGCAGTGGACGTTATGTGGCTGATGATGATGATGATGATGACCTGGAAGAAATCGCTATTTTTTGCAATTTTGCCATTATAATTATTGTTCTACATTTGTAATGCACAGTGTGCAATAGTGTGTTCATTCATTCATCCAAAGGCCCACTAACTCCAATACATTCGACAGCAAATCCAACAAAACATCTACTACTCTGTAATACTTGAACAAAACAAGAGCCTTTATAAAAGTAAGTACCTACAGTATAATTTGCAACCTTTGTACTTACAGTTACGTCAAGTAGAGATAAAGTAGATATTGCAAGGGTTGTTGTGATTTTTCTACAATTACATATGAAATAAAATGTCAAAATAACAAAAAAAATTACAGATTTGAAAACTTTGTGTATTAGATTTTTGCTGTTTTTGTTTACTGTTGAAAACAATAGTTCACTTGCTAATTGTTTTTCATTGCATTTTATACGTGAACATATAAAAGTCAATGAAAATCGTGTTTGTCTTTTAGCAGTGTAATACATAGTATAAGAGCCCTTTAAACGGTAAAATGTAATTTGTGTTATTTTCCACGACAGTTAGTATGGTTTCCGTAAATTATCGTGCTGTATATGCATTATATTAAGCAGATTTGCATAGTTTTATCTGAACTCTCTCTCGCTCGGTTTTCGGGTCTTTTTTTAACAATATCTAACGTACGCATTGTAGGTACATTTTTGAATAAAATTTCTTCTTTTTTATCTCTATGAACAAGCGTTTGACCACTATCCTGCCTGATGTTAAGCAGCGATGTGGTCTACGATGGAACACACTTGTTAATTACCTACCTACCTACTGTACCTATGCACCCGCGACTTAAAGACCTTCAGACTGTACTGCGCAGGAAACAAAGACTCTGGCAAGTCGTTCCACGTCCTGGCGGTTCGCACTATGAAAGACGCAAACCATCATCTTCCAGTTATTTGCGAGAGACAGTTTATTTTTTCTAATCATAGTTTGTTTTTCAAGGGTTCTTACTTTTAGTCATCCATTGTTGCCAGACTTTAAAAAATTA